>JAXCGZ010012543.1:0-23143 GCA_037179515.1 Halocaridina rubra | reverse complement strand
GATATACTCAAGAAATCTTCTTGACCACCAATTCCTAAAAAGTGCTATGTTGCTGGATAAGCTCCCAAATTCAACCTAGTAAGATATGGAAGGCTCCAAATTTTAGTTAGGTTAGTTTACTTAGATTATATAACTACTAACTGCCCCTCACCAATATCAGTCCTAACACAAATAATAGTGATATCCGTGAAAAATAATAAACATATTAATTCAAAATATCAAAAATTAATCAGAAAAAAATTAGTTTAGTCCAAAAATTGAAGGGGTGTATAAAACGAATCATAAACATAAAAAGTTAATACCCTAGCACTTGCAGCTTGCATAATGGATTGATTGGTATATAAATGTGTTATTAAGCTATGCTTTATTTGATTTTTTTATTTTATAAATTATTAGGTAATGTTTTTCGAATGCTTTGTTTTTCCATGAAACTGGAAGGAGAGGGTGGGGCAAATGATAATTTAATATATCAATTAAACTGGTATGAGCAGCTGATTATACTTTGCCCTGATTTATATTTTGCATATGATGGCAATATGTGTCTTAGTGGTAATAATTTTTCTATGTTGACATTTTTAAATTCATAAAAATATACAAAAGAAAGTGTTACATGCAATCAATAATATAATATTTGGGTCATTTGTATTAGCTTATATTTTTCAACTTCCTATTGAATATAGTGTACCTGACATGTAATGGTTGGGAATCTTTCTTCATTAATTACTTTTAAAACCTTAATATCTATAATCAAGATAATCTTTAATCAATGTTCTTTTCTATATATTCCTACATTTTAGCATAATCCATGTTTTTAGCTCTGGGAAGATCTTACTGGAAGGTAGGCAGAGTTTCCTCTTGAACAAAATAATTTCGTGGTATATGTTGCTAATATGATTAATTTTGATAGTAAAAGATACAAAATCTCGTATCCTAAGTTTGTATATAAAACTAAGAACTTTAACATGGAAAGCTTGGAACCTATTATAATATCAGTATTGCAAGCTTTCTCCATGTGAATCATCCACAGATGTCATTAAAATGTATTTGTTTGCTTTTCCAATGCACATAGCAACCTCATCTGCTTGTCCATGATAATCTCAAGGTTACTGTCCTGGAAAGTCCCGCAATATGACGCATGTAAGTGTCTTTGGTCTTTATAAAGATCATCTCCCTAGTACAGCATTTGGTTGTAGAATTTGGTGTAGGTATATTTGCACATAATCATGACAGATCACGCATTTACTTGTATGCATGCCCTGAGTATTGAATTCTTTGTAATTTATTTAGCTGAGGATTCTTAAAAGAGCTTCTGAAAATGTTTATTATTCAAGTCAGTTGTTGTGACCTATGGCACATCCCCGTTTGACTGCCATCCATAGTGACTAAGCATTAAATCCTTTAAACCAGGCAGGAGTGCTAATTATCGCAATCAACATTCCATGATACTTTCATGTAATTAGAATTTTTTACTTATCCTTCATAGATGAATGTGTATGCGAAATATTAATTTCATCTCATATTGGACAAGATGGTAAACTTCAATTTCATTCCCTGAGTCAGTAAATCTTTCTCTGTCATATAATCATGCTTCATAAATGCCACTGTATTTTTCTCTTCTATCAGGTGATGTTAGGAATGGCATGGTCCCCTTTATCATACATTCATGTCAACTTTTATATGAAATTTTAAAATATATCATCTTGGAATCCATATCAAACCACTTGGCAAGGCTTAGCTTGTACAGTATTTTGCGTACACAATGTAAAAGTTACGAAATTATTTATTTTATTTGTATTATTGCATAATTCATAGTACAGTATTCTGCAAGACATTCAGAAGTTTAATTCACAAGCATTAATAGGCAATTCTCAACATGTTGAAGATGTTCTTAGCATCTAGAAGTATGCTTATAAACTACCTTAGAAAATATGTTACTACAATCTGACTTAATGACCGCAACAAAAACCTATTTAAGTAAATACTGATATAAAGAAAGTCTCAACATAAGAGGGGGAGAGAAAGAGAGAGAGAGAGACAGAGCTAGAAAAAACTGGAGAAATCAGGAATAGAGTCCTGCCAGTATACAGAGGTTACAAGTACATTGTAAATTTTATATTTTTTATTTCATTACTGTAAAACATAATTTAAATAAAGTTTAAGAATAAATTATAATGTTAAGAAATAAACAAATGCGTGCTCTGAAGGTTAAAAAAAAAGACCAAACAAGATGACTTAGAGATGGTACAGGGGGTCATCGGTTTACACTGTCCTCGACTTATGATGTTTCATGTTACAAAACTTCTTCCTTAAATTATTTTCCTTCTTTTTTTTATAATTTTTGGTCTGTACTATGTCTCCCAAGCATAAAGGATATTCTTCTGATGGAAGTGAAAGTAGATATAGTAAAATGCAAAGAAAAGGGAGACTCTTTACTACTCCATTAGCATAGCTGCTTATATAGGTGTGTTCCAACTTACACTGAAATTCGAGTTACATCACATTTCAGTAATGGAAATCTGATGTAAGTCGAGAACCCCTTATATACTGTTTGAGGTCATTACACCATGGTTCCTATCTACCATTTTTCCATTGATTTAATATAGGTGTGTTCCAACTTACACTGAAATTCGGGTTACATCACATTTCAGTAATGGAACTTATTACGTAAGTCGAGAACCCCTTATATATTGTTTGAGGCCATTTCACCATGGTTCCTATCTACCATTTTTCCATTGATTTAATATTCCAACTTATGACCAATCTGCTTTACAACTGGTCAATTGGAACTGAACCCGATCATTAATAGGGAAATTACTCTTAAAGTTATTATTCAAGAAGTACAATCATTACCCCTATATTCACCCAAATTATTACTTTGTCAGCAGGGGTGTTGACGTGAAGATTAAAAGGCTATTAACACTACACATAGCACAATTACTGAAATAAACACCTTATTTATGATATAATTCACTGAATGCATTATAAGTGTAAGTAAGATATTACACACTCCTTTGAACCTAAAAAGATGAGAGAATACTTTGAAATTTATGTGTACTGTACCTTTTATCAGGATGTAAAATCCTAGCAACTCATTTAATGCATGAGAGATTGAAAAATGTTTGCTGGCTTAGAAACAGTGATGAAAGGGCTGTGTATATATCTTAGTTCTCAGTGAGATTGGACCTAGACCAACGCTTCCGTAGAACCCTGTAAAATGCATCACCAACGTAAATGTGTGTGAAACTAAAACATCTGTTTCTGTTTTGGTAGTAACTCGATTCTGGATTGGTTACACCTCCACCATAAATATCCTACACTAGTTTTACATATTTTTCTGGGCAAGTTTGTGATATGTACTTTCTTTATTATAACGGAGCCCACAGTCTTCGACCCTCATTAATTTGTTTACCAGCCGTCTTAATTTAATTTAGAATAGTCCTTATGCATTGTTTGATATGCTTAAGAGGCTGTTTACTATGCTCACACCAGCCTGTCTCCTTCCCTTTTTTGTTTAAGCCACAAAATTATATATACTCTAAGCTAGTCCATTGGTTTCTTTATATATATATATATATATATATATATATATATATATATATATATATATATATATATATATATATATATATATATATATATATATATATATATATATATATATATTAATTCCTCGTTCATCGCGGGTGTTAGATTACGGGACCACCCGCGATAGGTGAAAATCCGCGAAGTAGCAGCACCATATTTTACATTTCTTTTTACCTTTATAAACCCTCCCTGCACTGTTAACAACTCACTCTTTACTTTATTAATAACAGCGCGCAAGTCTAAATTTATATGAGTGTGACAGGTAAGCACAAGCATAAAGCTATACGAACATGATAGGTAAGTTTACCGTGAATGACATGATGATGACGTTTACATACTGCACAGCCAATGACAGCTTTATGGTTGCTTTTTGCGAGAGAAGAACATGGTAACGTGAGTTGCTGTCGCTGTTTCTTCTTTTGTGCAAAGATAGTCTTGTAAGGAGTCATGACATCGTCGATAATATTGCAGAAGTGCATCGAACAAACCATATCATTGCCCACTCCTGCGGGATGATGTAGCGAGCAGTAGATTCGTTGATGCCGAAATGGTGGCCGATAGCCGAGAAATTTCTTCCTACCTTCAGCATATCTAACAGTTTTACCTTATCTGCTATGGTCAGCATCTTCTTTTGCCGCTTAGACTCACTACCAGAAGCCTTAAGATGAAGGACGCTTGGGCGGCATTGCAGGGGTTGAAATAAAGCAAAAGTTTCACACAAAACACAAGCACAATGTATTAAGAGGCACAACGCGAAAGGCGCACACGTGAGTAACTGAGTGGGTGAGGTGAAACAATGGAAGATGGTGGATGAATCAGGCTTCAATCAAAAAGCCAATCAGACCCCAGGATACAGAACACAATTCTGTGATTCGTCGTCTCCCACCCATCAGCCAATAGCATCCCGTGTACTATCTCACGTAGGTGCGACCCTTTGCGTTTTCCAAGATGCAGATACCAGTATTGTATATTATATGGTGCAATACTGTGAGTTACATTTTTAAATTTATGCTTTATACTATTTTTTACTGTTTTATTTTTCTTAGGCTAGGATATTAATACTGGAAATTCTAATATTTCCACATGTCATGGATACCCGCGATATACCCAGAAAATCTGCGATATAAAATACATATGCTCGTCATAAAAAACCTGCAGTGCACTGAATCCGCGGACGGTGAATTGTGATATAGGGAGGGATTGCTGTGTGTATATATATATATATACTATATATATATATATATATATATATATATATATATATATATATATATATATATATATATATATATATATATATATATATATATATATATATATATATATATATATATATATATATATATATATATATATATATATATATATATATATATATATATATATATATATATATAATGTTTAAGAGACAATAAATATTAATTCCATCTTTCCATTTCCCTTATAAATTGGGCATAAGGTGTAGTTACAGTGATATTGTGACTCATATGTAATAAAAATTTATTCTGTTTGGGTAAGCAAAAAAAACATTTTGCATTAGGCCTCATTTTACAATTGTAATACAGCAGCAACTCATATTCATCAGATAAAGCTAAGAATGTTTCTTTCATATTTTTTTGTATCTAAATAATTGTTTGATGTAAGTTTCACTTCATTAATTACGACATTTCTCAACAATAAGTCAGGTATATAAACAATAGTTATGAAAACAGTGGTAGGAAAAAAAGGCGAGATGAAAAAACATTTTTGTGATCCTTTTCCTTAGACAATGCATGCATAATTATGCCTGTCAGTAACAACCATGGTGCTTTCAGACTTGAAGAAAAAGAGATCCAACAAGCAAATTATATACAATGTTTTATTATGTAGTTTGTAAACTAAAACAATTGAATTTAAGAATATTATTTAAAAATAATTTGTAGATGGTATCTTCTTCAGCTATTATTCTTTCTTTTAACAATCACTTATCCATTTATAATTATATTTTCATATTAAGATATTTTTGCAGGTTTGAAACGATGAATTATACAGTAACTATATTTTAAATATACAATTTATTCGTATACTGTAAATTTATTTTATGGTACATTAGTTTTATAAAAATACAAGTTTTTCCAACCTCTTATTTCTATGATTATTATTAATATTATCACCTCATATTACTCTCAATTTTCCAAAGAGGGACAGTATAATACAGTAATTAGTTCGCAGAATTGTCAAGTCCATAGTGAGGAAAAAAATATTTACTATCCATTTCAAACTCAATTACTTTCATGTTTTATTATTACTCAGCACAGTATTAAATGCACTCGTATGCCATAAGATTTATAGATTAACAATTGTAGGAAAGGTATGTACAGTATTTCAAAATATAATTGTATCCCTTAGAAAAACACATCACTTGGCTTTGTCATATTTTACTCTGCATTAAGTTTAGTATCTCTCGCATACATTGTGTAACTCATATTGTGATGTTTGTGTCTTGTATTTTTGCAGTTTCATCACAGAGAGTGGATGAAAAATGATACCAAAGAAACAGTTTGAGGATAATGGTTATGAGAGTTCTGGCTCTGAAACTTATAACCAGTCCCATACAGCAGCCGAAAGAGGAATAATAGCCGTGGCACAAGAATGCACAGAAGCGTCTGGGTGGAGTCATTCATCATATACAAGCAAAGATGTTAACGCCACAAAATGCTGCCAGACTGAGGGAGTGAAGCTTAAAGAATCGATTAAAGTAGACCGTGGTGATTTTGTGCGTGTCAAGCTGTCAAAAATACCAAGTCTAGATTATAAGCATCAGTTCTTTGTCCGTGCTGCTGGTGGAATGAGTATACCTGTACCTGATATACCACAAAGCCCAGATATGTCTGTTGAAAATAGTCATCAAGTGACTTCACCCTCTGTCCCTCAGCTGGAGGAAACTTCTCTAACCATGAATAGATATCCTGACAGCACCACCTCTGAGATTTCTAGTAAAAGGACGAATAGTTATCTTCCCCTTAGTGTAGAACTTGTTGCTGGTAGAAGCACTACAAGCATACCAGCAGATGGCAGCAAAAACTCTTCAAATACTACTAAAGTTCGTAGTGTACCACCTTCGAAGACACTCACAATGTCAGCATCTCTTTTAAAGTCCTATTTAATCCCTGGCAGCAGTACCAGTAGTGGTAGTGACAAGTCGCAATCAAAAAACATGGCTGCCACTGCAGATGCGGAAAACTCTGTTAAAACCAAAATGATGGGAATATGGAACAATGTAAAATATGGTAAGTTGTCACAAAATATCTATTTACTTTGTCATTTATTTTTACTTAGGCAAAATAGTAACGGTCACTTCCTGTTTGTGAGATGTGATGATTTTACACTGATAGTGATATACAATAATATGGTCTTTTGCCTTAATCCCTTTTTTTCTGTAAAGAAAAAAGGGAGGTAGTTGAGTAAGTAAATTGTTTATCAATCAGAGTAAAGGAAAGAAACATAAACCATTTACAAGTACAGTAATATTGATATTAGGCCTACAACAAATAGAAAAGGAGTTTAATGTACAAAAACGGTATAGAATAAAGTCTGGTAGCAGGTTAAATTTCATCTCATAAATAAATGAGGTCATTAGGGTCAGTCATTAAGTAAAATCACAGTAAAGAAGGCTAAAGTTGATTCCCCATGTACTCGTGGACCAGTGTTTGACTGTGTCATTGAAAATTTCTTTATAAGGGTGAGAGGTCAAGGAACATTGATTATAAGGGGACCCCAAAGGAGATTTTTTTTTTTTTTTTTTTGCACCAATTAAGTAAGAATTTTCGGTGTGTATATCTCCTCCTGAACAGCTATGAGTATACATATCATAATGAGAAGCTTTTAATTGTACACCCCATTGCTAACTCCATTACTGGAGGAAGATATCTGTCAATTTGAGATGTAGGGTACACCTGTGGTGTGTCTGTAGAGCAAGCACCCATATAGAAAACCAATATAAAAGATATATCATTCCTCATTCCCAAGCTACTAAAGTTCTGTGAGGGTGTTGTCCATATTTTGGCTTTTTATTATCATTCCTGCCTAGAAAATTGTCCAGTACGATCTACCAAACAGAGATTACTCATCAAGATGATTGAAAAAAGTATGTAAACAGAGGAGACCTCGAATCAGTATTATTAGCTCAGTAGTTTAGAGATGATATCATAGAGAATATTGTTTACTTTATCCCCAGAAATATATCTGGAATTAGTTACAGTACTTTCATAGGCATTAGGTCTTTAGTGACAGTTTATCTATAAATGCAGCATTGGTTATTTCTGTTTATCACACTGAATGGGATTTCTCAATGGACAGTGGATTAAATATTGTCACTAAGAAGGGTAGGGCTGCGGTAATAATGACTTTATTCATACCAGTCATGTGAATCACAGACGCTCCCCTACTTACAAACAACCGAGTTACAAATGTTTGCTCGAACAAAAACCTACCCATTATCTATCCATGTATTAAAGTATGTATAATTATACTGTGCTATATTATTACATTATTATTACTGTATTAAAATTCATTAATACTTTATAGTTTATGTTTATAGAGTAGGTAAGTGTGTTTTGTCTAAAACTCTACAGTACTGCATATCTATGTACTGTACAGTACTTTTTTTTTTTTTTACCTAAACAACTTACGAACAATTCTACTTTTGAACGGACTTTTGGAACCTAACTCATTTGTAAGTATGGGAGTGTGTGTACAACCATTCCATTCATTTGCTTGTGTCCTCAAAAGTTCATTTTGAAAATTTTATATATGTTAAAATATAAAGCCAAGTGTCACTTGACAACTGAGTTGCGCTCCAACAGAAAACACAGACAGTAAGTGATCTAACTGGCTAGGAACATGATATATAAGCACATCTATATACAGTACACCTAGTTCGCTTTTTAAGCGTATTTATAATCCGCGAAATTGGAATAACGCCCCTATAAAATAATAGTAAAACAAATACGAAATACACGAATAACACTCATGCAAAAAAATTCGAAAAAACATTTTCATTTTAGTAAATAATTGACCGCCTTGGAGGCACTTTTCCACCATGCTCCTCCTCTTCTACTGCTTAATGCGATCGGATATTATGAAGACAATGGAAACAAAGCATTAAGAACAAACAGCAACCAAACTTGCAATATAATATCGTCAGGGAAATAGCATGCGAGGGTTCATCAACTGATACAGAGGCGGCAATATGATTGCAGATAGAGGTTCGTTCTCCCGCATCCTCCTCCTCTTCTACCGCTTAATGCGATCGGATATTATTAAGAGAATTGAAAAAAAGCATTAAGAACAAACAGCAAACAAACTTGCAATATAATATCGTCAGGGATATAGCGTGCGAGGGTGCAACAGCTGATACGGAGGCTGCAAAACATTTGCAGATAGAGGTTCGTTCTCCCGCATCCTCCTCCTCTTCTACCGCTTAATGCGATAGGATATTATGAAGAGAATTGAAAAAAAAGCATTAAGAACAAATAGCAAACAAACTTGCGATATATATATCGTCAGGGAAATAGCGTGCAAAATGTTTGCAGATAGAGGTTCGTTCTCCCACATCCTCCTCCTCTTCTACCGCTTAATGCGATCGGATATTATTAAGAGAATGGAAAAAAAGCATTAAGAACAAACAGCAAACAAACTTGCAATATAATGTCGTCAGGGGCGATATTATGGGATTTCTGAATGGACAGTCGATTAAACATTGTCACTAAGAAGGGTAGGGCTGCGGTAATAATGACTTTATTCATACCAGTCATGTGAATCACAGACGCTCCCCTACTTACATACACGTCCCAGTGTATGCCTGTTGCCCACCGCTTAATAGAGTGCATTAGTTTGTTTACTGTACAGTAAATCTGTATATCTTTTATACTGTACACTATTTGCATGTTAATATAAATAACTACAGGTCTTTCTGCTCTGTTATGTACTTATAAAATATGTTTTACTTATCTTATATCTTTGGTATAGTGTGTCTATGTATGGTTGTGAAACGTATCTATGCCCATTATCATTATTTCTTATGGAAAATGACTTGTTACATTACGCGAAAATTACAATATTCGGCACTTCTGAGAACCTATCTTCGCGTTATTACAAGAACTAGGTGTATTATCTCTACACTACAATGCTGTACCATTTAATAATATACACCATACACTGCTGTGATTAATAATAATATAAATAATGATATTACTAAGTACTGTCCTATAATAATGTTCATTCAAGGCAATTGTATTTTAATAATTATTTTATTAGTCAAAATTCGTAATTAGATAGAGTAACTGTCAAATCCAAAGTTTACTTAGATAATTCTAATTAAATATTATGTACAGTGATTGTGAAAATTCCTCGCCACTTTACTGTCAAAATGCTTTATTTAACCAGTTTATGTGTATGAATATCATTTACCTCTTAAATTGATATACCAGTGTAATGGATCGGTTGACGAAAAGTGGTTGGGTCTAATAGAGTGAACTCTACTGTATGTGATTAGTTGTTAAAATATAAAAAATCTGGCATGGAAAATTTTACACTGTACACTATTTACGTCAGATACCAATACAGTATTGCTTGCAATACTATTTTCTGTTGGCTTTGTTCATAAGGTGTTAAATACCTAATAATGTTTTATATGAAATTACATTTTATCAGCATAAGTCGGTATCAGCCAGACAAATAAAAACACTGGACTACAGTATTTGGTCAGGTGGAATTAACATATCAAATGGGATTATAGTATTGTGTAGAAATACTTAAATATCTTTTTCCATAATCTTGTAAATACTTAGCATAATGTCATGAGCTGTTTACTTATATTAGTATGTTGAAGTAAGGATATTAAGAGAAAGTTGATAACAAGTATGGAAAACGATTGAGCAGTAAAATTGTCACATTTTCTGAATGGAAATATAGAGAAGAACATAAAATTAACAAAAATGTCTAAGACTTTAAGATAGAGAACTAATGAGGTTAAAAAAATCTGTAAATGCTGGTAATATTCATTATCAGATTTTCATTTTAAAAATTATTGGATTGAGATGTGGCCTGAGGATTTAGATAAATAAATAAGAATGTGTTAGGGAAATGTAATTAATAGATGTATAAAGCCTCTGGCAAGGAGCAAGTGAAACTACACATCTCTTCCCCTTTGTTTCATTCAGTTCTGTTATATCCATGCTTATTATTCCAAGAATGCTATCAATCTGCTCCCTTTTACTCTCACTCATTCCACAACGGAGCACATTCAAAGACCCAGTTAATAAGGTTCTGACTGGAGATTTTGTACCAGAATTCCCTTGAATACCTTGACTCTTTGTGGGAGAAAAATACATAAAGGGGTAATTTCTAGGTGCCTTGCTCACTCCCAATTTGTCAAATATTACAGCAGGCAGTATTCTTGTCCCCCTGCCCCAGGAAAAAGGAGGAAATTGCAGAGTTAGTGAGAAAAATGGAAATGAACTCTGGGGGGCACGCCAGAGAATGTCTAACCCCTTACTAGGATAGGACCCACGCATCTTCATGAATAAAATTTCTTATTGAATTAAATGATATAAATAGACATATAGAAATACATAAATTGCTAGCTACATAGACCAATGGACTGAATGATAGAATATTATAAACATAGGTGGGTAGATACTACCTATACCCATTTTTAAAGTGGAGAGAAAAGTGCATGTTATTTACAAAAAAAAATTATCTTCGGCAGGAAAAAGTTGGTTGTCCAGAAAATGATTATAGCTTTTATGAATTTGTCAGTCATTAAGAGTGCTCCTTACTACAACTTTGGCAAAGGACTGAGACACTGTCTGTGTTGTTTGCCATTTCATCTGTCACTGTTAATCCCCTTTTGAATGGGGGTGAACACTGATAAGTTAGAGCTGGGGAATTAAGGTTGGATACCCTTACTGAGTAAGCGCTGGAATTAGAAAGCTACATTTTCTAGGTTAAAAGAGGAGAGAGAAATACTTTTCCGTGTTTTCAAAAGACCTGCTGGGCAAAAATTCTGTGTAATGACTAGAATACATAAACATTATAGAATTCTTCGAGCTAAAATATTGTATGTGTGATGGTAACTGTGAGAATATCATTGGGGTTCGTTGTGTATGCGTGTTCTGATTAGGATTGTGTCAGTGGTCTCTTCAACTGTTTTATTAGTTTTTAACATTAGGTCCAAAAAATTATAGTGTATTATGTGGTTGTATGATATTGTGAGATTCTACTGTACAATGCTTTAACTACCTATTTTGTATTAGAGGTGATTATTAAGAACAGTGGCCATGGATCATCATTATCGGTATGGAGAAAGTGTGACAAAAAGACTCTGATAGTGACCAATGGAGGATTATTATAATTTTTGTACTCTGATAATATGAACATAAACATTCAAACCATAAGACTCTTCAAAGCTTAGAGGCACTTTGAATATTAAAAGAGATTTGCAAAATAATCATACAGTATTATTCAAGGAGGTGGAAGAAGTATATTGTAGAATTTTGTATGTGGAGACAGAGAAAGGCAGAGCTATATATATTCAGAACACATAAGGAGGTAATATAGTTAATGAGAGAGAATTTAGTTCAAGTTTTAAGAAGGAAATTATGAAGCGCCTCTTTTCCCTCATTGTTTCTGTTTATGAATAAGTATATACTCTTGGCGAGATTAAGATTAGTATTTTCTAAACTAAGAATACTGTATATGTATGAATAGAGAGGGATGTAAGCAATTGTACAAGGATATATTTTCATAATAGTGAAGCTAATGCTATTTTGATAAATCTTAAAACTTTTGTGTACATTTAGCTGCAATACTGTAATTAAGTTGCATAACAGTTCATATTGTTTGAGGGAGTTTGTTTAATTTCATAAATATTAACCATGCATAATATAATTTTACGAAAATATCAAGTCCTTCGTAAGAAGGCAACCGTCCTAGACCTTAGTAGAAAAGGGAGTTCGTGACGTAAAACCGAATCCATTTAAGATATTGTTTAAATTTTACCCAAAACCAGTGAGACGTACTGAATTAAATATATTTTCACAAAACTATCTAGACGCTTATTTGCATAACTATTCAAGATTCAGCACAGTTTATAAGATTTTACCCCAAAATAGTGAGATATACTGAACTAAGTATATTTTAAATATAAATAGCACTTATTTTGCACTCTTTCAGAAAGTAATTGATATATTTAGTAAATAAATTAGAGGTCCTAAAATTACTATATTATTAAAAAATATGTTCATGTTAATAATCAGTTTCTCTTATAGGTTGGACTGTGAATCTGAAAACCAACTTTTCCAGAGATTCCCCTGTTTACCTCTTGGCAAGTGTATATCACAAGTCGTTTGGAGAAAATGATGACGAGTCATCATCTGGTCAGTGAAAACTTGGTTATATTCCCACCTTGCAGTCTTTACTGACATGTACTCATCAACAAAAGTACCCTAATCTTCTTCAAAGTGATTATTCATTCAGTATTTTCCAAAACAGATTTCCTTTGGCATAATCGTTACTTGAATTACACTTCATCTAGTGTACAGGTGCAGTATTATTTATTTCAAAATCTGACTTCGAATATTTCATATTGGTTTCAGGAATAGAAGAAAATGGAATGGAAGCATTCAAAAGACATTTCTATAGCCTGATATGGTGCACTTATAGAAGGCAGTTTTCTACTTTGCAAGATTCTACTCTCACAACTGACTGCGGCTGGGGCTGCATGTTACGATCAGGACAAATGATGGTGGCGCATGCTCTTGTACTTCATTTTCTCTCCTCAAGTAAATCATAGCAGCTGATAATATGATGTTTGTCTTATAAATTTCTATTAATATCAAATAAATGGTCATTTCCAGTTTTACAAATAATGTATAGAAAATACAAGTAGGCATTAACTTATGTAGCAGCAACTTGTGTGATCCTAGAATTACATGTAATGAGAAATCAAAATGATTAAAGTTGGTGCGGAACTGCAGCACTGAGAGAATGTACATGGGTATATTACAGATGTTTTTCTGCAACGTACTTCTCTCTCTGGTGGAGGCCACGCCTCCAACGGAGAGAGAGACTTTACGAGCTGTGTGGTGGCACAGATTAATTTGCTTTTTCTTTCTCTAAGCACCTTTTATAATATCACTATGTGATGGCTTTTCAGAATGGAGACATATTAAATCCGGTAATGAAGGTCCCGAAGAACTCATTCATAGAAGAATAGTGCAGTGGTTGGGAGATTCACCGTCTCCACAGTGCCCTTTGTCTTTACATAATTTAGTTCACTTTGGTAATAAATTAGGAAAGAGAGCAGGGGACTGGTATGGACCTGCATCCGTTGCTTATATATTCAGGTAAGTCATATTGTAGTATCATTATGTTATACTGCTGAAATATTTGAAAAAAATTTATGCAACTGAAGTTTGTTTCTTGAAAACAGGTCTTTTTTGAGGGATATTATTTTTAGGAAATTATTCTTTTTAAAACATATCTTTTGCAAAGTAGGAGGCAGGGCGTGTGAGTGGATAATTATATCAGACAAAATATGCTATTAATTCCTTCTAATCTAAGTTCCTTTGTGGTAGATACGTGACTCCTATATGTTTTCATGGCAGTTTGTTTAAGGGCACAATAACTCTGGGATTTCTTATTATTAATTTTGTTACAATTTCTAATATGAAATTAGGCTTTATATTTATTGTCCACTTTTCATCCTCTGGTCATATCCACCCTTCTGAACTTGGTAGGAGACGTCAGAATGATAAAAATATATATGAATGTAATACACACTGTGTATAACATTCATAAGGTTTTGTAACTAATAAGCTTTTGGAAGGTATCTCTTTTGAGACCAGATATTTATTGTACTATTTGTTACATCTGTAAGAAATCAATGCACTGTATTGGAAGTTGATATAAACTATCATTACTGAATGCAAGTTTATATAATAAAAAAATATTAAAGAATGTTGAAAAATTATCCTTTTACTTCATTTATATGGTTAATAGTTATACACATTTTCTCTTGTGCATTATTATATACAAGAAAGAGCTAAACAAAGTCTCATTATAAGAATGAAGTATTCTTGTTTATTGCACTTACGACTGTGATACCCATATATAAATACTGAACTTAGCTTTGAGGAGCTTATGTTTACCAATATAATGTGCTTATAATTTGTGATACCATTGACTTATTTTTTAACGGCTTCATTATTTTTCTACCTGTGCATGTCAAAATTTTCATTATCCTTTTACTTTACCAGTATTGTATTTGCATACAAAATTTACAATAATTCTAATTCACAAATCCTAATTCAAACAGAGAAGCCATTGAAATGGGATCCAAGTATATTGCTGATCTGAGAAGAATATGTGTTTATGTTGCCCAGGATTGTGCAGGTAAGGAAGTAAATTCTCTAATGACCATTAAAGTTCAGCATAGGCTTAAAACTGTCTTTTCACATATGCTATACAATTGCGGAATATTTTGTTTCATAAATCAGCTGTTTCAGAGAAGTATTCATTAGTCATTATACTGTTGCCTCTTACCTATGATATTTCATATGTCTGGTTGATCCTTTTTACAGTATGTTACATTAGTTTTTGCAATTACACTTTGTGGTTGGTGCATTTTATTTGTTTAAGGAGTTGAGCATTCTCTGCCTGCCAGAGTTCTTTTATCTCCTACGCTACATTATCTTCATCTTTTAAAGAAGGGTGAATTCTGTCCAACTGTAAGGAATTGAGTAACCTCTATCTCCCATAGTTCATTCTCCTTTACTCTGAATTTTCTTGTACCTCTCCCTTGGTATGGGGGGTGAATTATACTGCTTCTGAGTTCCTATGTATGTTGTAATAGTCAATTAAATTGGATTAGGCAACGGGATTTTGTGAATCTCCCCTCTGTATAAGTTTTCTCTCAAAGAAACAAGGCATATAGACGTTTTTGGATGTAAGACTTCAACCAGGACCCTAGTGACTGGGTCTCTGAAAGTGGTGGTTGTGGAACAAGTGACAGTAAAGGGAGGAGAATGGTAGCCTGTTTGTGAGAGGAAGGATGGTTGTTGGGAGTAGGATGGATATGTTATTTTTGATCACAACAAAGTTGAAAGAAAAATGTGAGGGGCAGTTATTGTTGTTCCCTAAGCTGCCTGGCTAAACAGCCTCGATTCCTTAACCCTCAAAGGCTGGACAATCTACGGAAAAAATCCCCTCTTGATAGCGAGATGACGTGATCACCCCTTAAGAGGTTAAGGAAGGTCACTGACGTTTCCGGATTTTGTTATTGAGTTCTCAGGGTAATGTATGTTGTGTACTTGACACATGTGATTGTTACCTGGTGGTGAGGGTGAAGTAAAATCCTCCTGCATCTTTCCAATGTATTGTTGGAAGCAACTAAGAGGTAGAGGAGAGGACGGGGCTGTCAGATCCTTCCACCATGTAAATGTTTTCTTGCCTCATGGCAACTTATGGTAGGGATGGACTGGAAGAGTATGATAAAACAAATTATATTAGTTATTTTCTCAAAGTTTTGGCCACCTTGCTAATTTCAGTGGACTATATCATATTTGGAAAGAGTAATAATCTCTTTTTCTATTCATTAGCAATATATAATCTTATTTTATTTTCCAGTTTATATTCAAGATGTTCTTGATCTCACTACTACAGTGTGTGTATGTAATCAAGGTGACCTAATTAAATTATCTGAGGAATCTCATGTCAAAGAGAAGTCCTCTTCAGACTATTTAGAACAGCTATCATCATCCTCAGGAATGACACCTCATTTTTCTGAAAGTGGTTCCTATATAGGAAATAATACTAGTAGTAGATCACATGAAAGATTATATACATCTGGCATAGCTGATGTTAGTTATACCGAAATGTTAAGAAATGTTCCTCTTAGAACAGTTAGTGGAAATCAGTCTGTAAATGTACTGGAGAAAAACAGAACTGATAATAAACATCCTCAGTCGTATTCAGGGGAAATGCATGGTACTGCTAATGTCCAACGTTTAACCTCTACAACAGTTTGTGAAAATGAGAAAAATTTTAGTGATACTAGTAGAAGCAAAGAAGTTTTAGAACATTGCCCCAAATGTGACAATTGGAGATCTGTGATTTTAATGGTGCCTGTAAGACTTGGTGGGGAAGCATTAAATCCAATTTATGCATCAGCTGTGTGTTCTCTTTTTACTCATGAACTTTGCATAGGAATTATTGGAGGAAGGCCTAAGCACTCGCTCTATTTTGTGGGTTTTCAAGGTGAGTAATTTTGTCAAGAAGTAACTGTTGTATCAACTTACGACACTAAGAAAGACAGCTTAAAAGAGCTCAGCTTATACCAGTTTGATGTGCTGTTAAAGTAACTTAAAGCTAGGCAGCAGCAGATATGTGATTACCTGCTAACATTATAGGAAAAAACTCATCTCTTACTGAGTAATTGTTTTATTTTAAAATATGCGATTATCTTTTTGTACTGAGAGGAAAATCTTTATCTCTTGACTCTCGTCTGATCACTTTCTTGATTCACTAATACTTGTCACAGCTTTCCTTAAAACTCCTAAAATTTTTAGTGCTTACCATATCCTCCGTCAATGAATTTCGTGTTTTAACTATTCTCGCATTATTAAAGTCTTTTCTTACATTAGATTTTTCACTGGCTCTGGAGCCTCTTTTAGTAAAGCACTACAACTGTCAACTTCATTGAAGCCATGTCAATATTTAATATTTCTATTCTCTTGTTCTTGCTTCATGTATTGGTAGCTTTAACTTTTTTGTTTTTCTCAAAACTAATGTCTTGTAATTCAAGGACTATGCGTGCTGCATACTTAGTTATATTTAATTTTAGATCTTACATAAGTTATATAAACACTTCTAAACATAGCGTCGCCACTATGCCCAAAGACCACCTTAATGTTTAGTACGAAAGAGTGTAATCTCTAGTGCTCCAGCTCTGTGCATTGCTGGAAGAGATTTCTTATCAGTTTTATCCCCAGATCTCTACACTGTCAGAATGTCAAAATGGCATAATTTGATATTCCAATGAATCTTGAAGCAAATGAAGGTTCTCTGATGTAGAGGGTATGATTTCTCAAGGTTTATGGGGATACCCATCTATCTAAGGCTTTGTTGCACAAACACTGCATGCATGTATCTCAATTATTTGGACTCTTGCCAAACCAATTAATTGTCCCAGAAGGCTGGATCCCGAGTTTTCATGCATCTAAGATGGTAGAGAATCACTTTCAAGAGCTAAATAAATACTTCTTTGAGATGATGACCTATGAATGCACTGTGGGTCATTTATCCATGTTTCATGCTGGAGGAGTGTTCTGGGACAGTAGAGTGAACACTCACCAATATTGAAGGGAAGATTCCCATGTTAATCAAAATATTCTTAGCTCTCTGGGATAAGGAAATACTGAATATAGCCCGTTTGCATGCTATATGCCCTCTTTTTATTTGTTTCACTTATTGTGTGCTCATATTAAAAAAGAGGTGTATGAGGTAGCTTTTTTATTTTTATTTTTTGCTGCAAAGCAGCTAGAGTAGAAAGCAAGATTTCCTTAGATTAAATGAATTTCCACTGCTCTATATTTTTTTGACATCAAATGCAGCCTCTTGGCTAGACATTGCAGTAAATGTGTCAAAACTGAAAAAGTGATGTAGATATTTAGTTTCTTTTTAATCTTTTTATAATTCAGAAGAGAATTTGATTCATCTGGATCCACATTTGTGCCAAGATGCAGTGATGATAACACAGATGAATTTTCCACTTTCTTCATATCATTGTTCATCCCCTCGTAAAATGGCCTTGTCTAGAATGGATCCTTCTGCTACACTAGGGTTCTATTGTCACACCAGAACGGATTTTTTACGTCTTATGGAAGAACTGCCGAATGTGAGTAAAAAGAAATATTCACTAGTTATAATCACTGTACTATTTACATATGTAAAGAGCATCACTTGGCCTTGGGTTTACCTCTCAAAGTCTGTATTGCTAAACAGCAACCAATTAGAAGTAGCTTCATCAAAGATAAAAGTTTTCACTTTGTTTTAGTCATATGTAAGTCAGTGAAATGTTACGTCATTGATATCTGCTTACCCAGTTTATTTAACAAAGAAACTGCTATACTATACTTAATGATTTCCTGAAACTATTGTGGTTATATCGACCTTTACATATTTCAAAGATCAGTAGAAAGCATGGCAAGTACTGTAATATACCCTTTGATACCAGGCTTACTATAGTATTGTGTTTTGTTTTAAACAAAATAATATCAAGAATGAATCATTGTCATATTGCTTGTTACAGAAGTGTATCTGGAATTTCTAAAGTTTGAGAGATCACTCTGGTCACAAACTTTCTAAATAAGCTCACAAGCGCTTTCCCATGTCATATGGTGTTTAGACCTTTTTCTAAGAATTTATTAATTATAATACTATGGGTAATTATTGATAATTGAAGTGTACTCCGTACTTTCATAATTGAAGCAAGCCACTTACGTAAAATGAAGGCTACATCCACAACAATACATAACAGGAATATCTTAAGGTGGAAGAAGAAGTAGCAGTAGTTTTTTATTTTTTCAGCGAGTGAAAGGTATATTAGCACATTTCTCAATACTGTATCCTTTCATTAGTGTGACTGTATCACTAATTAATTTGTAACAGTTTCACTTTGTGATCTTTAACTGCAAGTTTTTAATAACTATTAGTTGCGCATACCTATGTTTCCTTTGTATCTGTAGGAGATACGAAGGAAACAATACTCTTTAAGGAGAAAGAATTCCACCACTATTCCCTGTATATCATAAGAGTGACCAGTAGGCATATCTTTGGTGGTTGGGTGCAAAAGCTTGTTACTACGAATTACCTTTGATTATTGTAAGACCAAACTGATTTTTTTTGTCCTTGCCACAAAACAGTTGATAGAAGAGATGAGGAGGCTTGGATGAATCTCTTCTGTATTGCTTTATATTTTTACATCTGTAGACACCCCTGTTATATGGATTCAGCAGGATATGGAGTCAAACTGATCAAATCTCTAGAAGGCGAAGACACAAAAGATAGTACTTTGACGGGGTCATATTTATTCACTGATGTATACTGTATACAGACACTCTCCTGCTTACGAACAGCCGAGTTACGAAGATTAGCAGATTATGAACAAAAACACTACCCATTAGCTACCCATGTATTAATGTTTGTATTACTGTCTTGTACTGTATTGTTACATTATCATTACTGTATTAAAATTCACTAATACTGTATACTTTATATTTTTTGTAGTAGTCATTGTCTTTAGCCTAAGAACTGTACAGTACAGACACTCCTCAATTTATGAACAAGTTAGGTTCTTGAAATCTGATCATAAGTAGAATTGTTCGTAAGTTATGTTTAGGCTAAAGATACTTAGCCACTACATAAAATATAAAGTACACAGTGTTCATGAATCTTAATACAGTAATGATAATGTAATAACACAGTACAAGACAGTAATACATACATTAATACATGGATAGTTAATAGGTAGGGTTATTGTTCGTATCTGTGAATGTTTGTAATTAGGGGAGTGTCTGTATATACAGCTGAGTGAATAAATATGACCCCGTCAGAGCGTCAAAGTATTATATTTGGTGTCTTCGCCTTCTAGAGATTTGATCAGTTTGACTCCATATCTTGCTGAATCCATAAATAGGGGTGTCTACAGATGTAAAAATATAAAGCAAAACAGAAGTGATTCACCCAAACCTCCTCATCTCTTCCGTCAACAGTTTAGTGGCAAGTACAGTACAGTAATATATACATCAATAAACGAGTAGAGAATGAGTCGGTATTTGTTCGTATCTGTGAATGTTCATAACTCGGTTGTTCGTAAGTCGGGGAGCTTCTGTATTGCATATATATGTAGTGTACAGTACTTTTCTTTTTTCTTTACCAAAACATAACTTACAAATAATTCTACTTATGACTTTTGTACCATAACTCAAATCATAGTCATGGGATTGTCTGTATATAATTACCTGTAGCCCATGAGCTGTAATATAACATGACTTATACCCCTGTATCAATTAGTGTATTATGATGTAAGTATATATGATTCTGATTTGATTAATGCTGAGTAAATTATGTTGGGGAAAAGAAGTATAATGGACCTTTTAGAGGTCATTCAGGTCTGGTTTTTTAATAAATTAGATTAAGCCATTTATCATTTTTATCATAGTTCCCCACAGTTACGCTCCACACATTCCAGATTTTATAAATTTTGGATTATTGTTCTGCTAATTTTATATTATTTCTATCATTTCGTATACATTCTATGGTTACAAAGAACGAGAATATATAAATGGGCATATATTCCCCATGTAGAGTATGACCCCAAGAGATATGACTATATACTGTATGTGTAAAACTTTAATAATTATTCTCCCCACAAAGTAACCTCATGTCCTTCAATAAATTATGACCATTTTTTTTTTTATTTCTCATGGGGTAATTGTATTACAATAACGTTACCTATTTCTTAATTAAATCCATATTCTTAAAAAAAAAAATAAGTTTAGCATAATTTTGCAATTATTTATCAATTATTACCAAATTTATGTTCCAATTACAGCTTCTGACACCAAAAGAGCCGGGATATGAATATCCAATCTTTGAGTTTGTAGACGGCCGCTCAGAAGATGCCGATGCGGTTGTGCGTCAGCTGACAAATGAAGACCAGATGGCAGCATCTTTACCAAGAGACACCCCTCTCCTTCCTCAAGATTCTGAAGAATTTGTGTTCATATAATCGCATAGCCATTTTGATTAAAATTCTTGTTCTGAAAAGTTTTGTTTGTTCTCCCGTTTTTTCATAACGATGTAAGCTACGTATACCCTACTGCAGTGGCTTACATTTCTCCTCTCTTTGTATCTCCAACAAGACTGTGGCAATGCCATATAATCTCATCAATAATTTATAGTGTTATTTGAAGGGTCCTCTACTTACTCAGTAGCTTTAATGTTTTTGTTTTTACAAAAAAAAAATGTACAGATTAAATACCAGTATTTGTGTGAATTTATAAGCTATCAGTAATCCAACAAATATCTTTGGTGCTTTCATTAGATGAATATCTATCTTTAATTATGATAATTAAAACTCACAGCACAGATCAAATAAGAAATGTCTTTATTTTGTATAATATTGGTTTCGTTTAGGTTTTAGCAAATTGGACTTAAGATATAAGTAGTCGTGTATACTTATTTACATTAAACTGCATTAGATGAACAAAAACCTTATATTTCATATTTATTCTGCAATATATATTTATTGACTTAAAAACATTTTAAAACTTGTGATTTCTGGTGCCTTCTGTAAGTTTTATTTATAATATACTGTAATAAATGTAATTTATTGAGTTATACAATTCTTGTATATATACTATCCTCAGCATATACAATGTTTTATTCAGAGCCACCCGTACTGCTACATGCCTTCAATCTAAACAAATTTAAAATATTTTTCTTAAAGAGGTACGTTAGTACAGATACACCCTATAGCTGCTTATCACTAGATTAGTTTGGTCTTATTTTGTGCAAAGAATACAAAGTACCGAAATTAGATCCCAACAGCATGCTAGGCAAGTACAGTGCTACCTGTTAGAAGGAAACTGTATTTCAAAATTGTGAGCATGGTTAAAAATTTGAATACATGTACATGCTTAAAAAAAAAAGACCAAAGAGTGTTAAAATACTGGTGATTCCCTTATCAGTGTATACCAGATAGTAGTATGTAACTGACTGAACCTGGAGTGGCAGCATCTGTGTGTTGCAGGTCACCCTCTGGAGCTGCAAATCGGAAATGGAGGCCATCCAACTCAGAAGAGGAGCAGCAGAAGAGATCAAATTGACACAACCAATCCTTGCCCATCATGGAGCACGAAAACCTGGCAGATGTTTTGGGTAATTACCTCATCTCTCAACACAACAACATAATTTTTCTACACCTAGAAATGATTCTCTGGTGGTCATATCTCGAAGACTAATACTAGCCTTAGACATCAAGAGCAACCCAGGACCCAAGTACAAACCTATACAGTATGTCCAACATGCTCCACGCCCTTTACTCCGAGCTGACACACTGAAAGTTCAGTTCTCTGCAACTCTTGTGGAAATTGGACCCATTTCACGCTGTTCAACGCTTGATAACTTGAAACCCTCCGCAAGTACTTGGATCTGCTCGAAATCTCCCTGCACCTTCCCTCAAACCCATCCACTACTCCTTCCACACCCTAACCCCCAATCTGCCCTGCCATTATGAGCTTCTTCTACTGCTTTTACACCTGCAGCAGCACTTAACACAGCAAACAATATCAATATTTTACAAGTTAAATAGCATAAAAAAAAAATCACCATCAAACAACACAGTATGTACACATTACCATTTTCGAGCAACAAAACTACACAACACATAAAACACCCACATTCCATAACTTCACCATCTTTACACAAGATTGGATTGTCAGCAGGGGCGGCA
>JAXCGZ010012542.1:0-23186 GCA_037179515.1 Halocaridina rubra | reverse complement strand
GTCTTACTTTTTACACAATCTTTGCATCATCTGCAAACATATTCATGAATTATTTTACAGTGTCTGGTAGGTCATTTACATATACAAGGAACAAAATTGATCCTAAAACTGGACCCTGTGAAACTAAACTACTAACTCTTCTTCATTCAGACACTGTCTTACTCTAACCCTCTGTTCCCTTCCTTCTAAGTATGTTTTTTATCCATTCCAAGACATTTCCACCTATTCTTGCCATTGCTTGCAGCTTCTTAATAAGTCTCCCGTGTGGGACCGTGTCAAATGCTTTCTGGAAGTCTAGGAATATGCAATTTTCCCAGCCCTCTCTTTCCTGTAAGATTCGGCTTACCTCATCATAAAATTCTAATAAGTTTGTTACTATTTATCTACCTTCTCAGAAGCCATGAGCATTCTACCACTATGCTACGGCAGTTATCGATGTGAACGATGACATGCTTGTAAAATAACTACCTGAACACGACGTCACTGACGCCTCACTCGTCTACTTGAAGTGCCTCTGTATTAAAACTTTAATGGGCGACGGGGAAGCGATGAAAATTATATTCACTAGTTCGAACTCGTGAAGATGCATTTCACTATTGGCTCCATCCACAGATATTGATGTTCTTATGAACGTGTCAAGTTCACAAGGGGTACCACATGGAGGACCTTATGATAAGACCCCATTAAACACTTGGCTTATATGTATTCATCTCGTGAGTCATAAAGCACATTATCCATTTGCAGCTTGATTACTCAAGCCTCTCTCTCTCTCTCTCTCTCTCTCTCTCTCTCTCTCTCTCTCTCTCTCTCTCTCTCTCTCTCTCTCTCTCTCTCTCTCTCTCTCTCTCTCTTCTATGCCCGTCTCGAAGTCATTAGCTTAAGCTCTTGTCTAGCATGTATAACATCCTAATCTTATATTAGTGTATCATCTTACGTTCTGTTCAGAATTCTTTTTTTTTTTTTTTGTTCGTGGTTCCAAGTAACACAAAAAGATATAAAGATTTCAAAACTAACTGAAGATGGGAATAATCGTTGATGTATGTCTTAAGCAAATTGCTATTCTGTGATCATTTTATTTCAAGAGCCGCGAAAGCCTTTCTTAAAGAACGGATAAAATGTAGGACGGTATTTCCCTATTCATTTCTTTTTTCATCAAAGAGAAAAGATTACAATGAAGCTCATGAATAATTCATTTTGTTACCGTTTCATTTCTCTACGATGAGTCTTGGTCCTTCATGCCGAGGAGAATCTTTTTTCTTCCTCTCTGAAAGTCGTTTCATCGTAAGAAGTCAAATATCGCAAGCAAATGCTTTCTTCTTCTTCTTCTTCTTCTTCTTCTTCTTCTTCTTCTTCTTCTTCTTCTTCTTCTTCTTCTTCTTCTTCTTCTTCTTCTTCTTCTTCTGTCTCAGCTGACACTCGAGCCATGGAAAGAGGTAAATCTCTTACTGATTGGGCGAGGATGGCATTACGTACCAAGTAATCCGAGATCTCAGTGATGATATATGCAATGGCATTAATCCAATTCAATTTTTATTCAGCACTATTTATAATGAGGGCACACTTCCAGACCAATGGAAAAAAACATTATTATTCCATTTCCAAAAAAGGAAAGTACAAACTTAAGACCAATCTCTCTGTCATCCTGCTTCCGCAAAACCTTTGAGAGAGTCCTTCTTAACAGACTTGATTTCACTCTTGAGGGTCAATTATCAAATAATTTACATAGCTTTAGGAAAGGAAAAAGTACCAAAGAGTGTTTTGTAGAATTTATGAATGCTGAGTACTGCTCTGAAATCACTGTTTTTCTAAATTTGCAAAATGCCTTTGATATTGCAAATAGAGCAGTTATTTTGGATCATATACATTGCTTCCACTGACCCATTTTAAATATCTCACTATGATCTGTATACTCGTTTTCGTTCCAAAGGTGGGGTCTGTGCCTAGTCAACACTAACACTCCTATTGCGAGGCTCATGGACCTCGAATCTCCTGACTTTAATGTTCTCTGGCTAAAAATTTATCTCTCCACTACCACTAATTTCCTTTGCTTTTGCTACTGATCTCCAAACTCCACCGAGATTGTGTCTTTCTTTGAATATCTGTCCTCGTGCCATGAGTCCTTGCTATCTTCTCACCCACATGCCAAAGTTCTCTACACTGGAGACTTCAATGTGCACCACAGTGAGTGGCTTAATTCTTCTCACACTGATGTGGGAGGAAGTGAGGCCTTTGCTGTCTCTATTACTCACGATCTAGAGCAAATTATCAAACATCCTACTCGTGTTCCTGATCGTCACGAACATGCAGCAAACACTCTTGACCTATTTCTTACTTCTAACCCTTCAAACTACTCTTATTCTGTGCTTTCTCCTCTTGGTAAATCTGACCACTCTATGATCTCAATCTCATCCATCTTTGCTCCCCCTTCACCAATCCCTCCTACTCAGCGCACCTTTGGCACTTTGAGCATACCCAACATGAAAATTTTAGTAACTTCCTCTTTTACCCCCCATGGGATGACTAATGCTTTTGGTCCCACAACCCCGAACTGGTTACTCTAAAATTTGCCGAGATCATGACCTTAGGAATGGAGGTGTAGATTCCCTCTTCTACAAAAACCTTCTCTCCCCCTAAACCTTAGATTGACCGTGCATGCTCCATGGCTACCCAGGCCAGGTATCAGACACATCAATCTTACCAAGCCTCTACTTCTAATTTAACTCTCTCTGCTTTCATTGTAGCTAGGAATCGCTGTACTACTTAGATTCAAAGGTCTAAGGCGTCCTTTATATGAAGGAAAGTTGATGACCTTAACTCTACTCCCACTGACAAATGCTTCTGGTCCTTAGCCAAAAAACTTCTCCAAAAACTTCTGTAACTCAATCTTTCCCCCTCTCATTCGTTTTGATAATTCTATACCTTGCTTTTCCACTCACAAAGCCACTCTCTTTGGCTCTCATTTTTCTGCCAACTCCTGTATAAATGATTCCAGCGCACCTGTTCCTCAGTCTTTACCCCTCTCTAACCCTTTGCCCTCCCTTATCATTTCTTCATGCAAAGTTAATAAAGTTCTTTGCTCACTAAAGACGAACAAGGAATCTGGTCCCGATGGTATCCCTGCAAGGTTCCTTAAGGAGTTTGAAGATGAGCTGGCTCCGTGCTTTGCCGTCTTTTTCTCCTCATTCTGCCAACCAGTTTCTATCCTTCATCTTGGAAGCATGCTCTAGTTCAACCTGTTCCTAAGAGGGGTGACTGCTCAATTCCTTTAAACTACCACCCTATTGCCCTAACCTCCTCTATTGCTAAAGTTTTCAAACTTTGCTCAATGCTCACTTCTTGAAACGCCTTGAATCTAACTCGCTTATCTCCGATCACCAGTACGGCTTCTGCAAGGCAAGATCCACTGGTGACCTCCTATCCTATCTTACTCAGGTATTGTCATCTTCTCTGAGGAACTATGGGGAATCCTTTGTCGTCGCCCTTGATATCTCTAAGGCTTTTGACAGAGTCTGGCACGAGGCTCTGTTGTCCAAACTCCCTGCCTATGGCTTTACCCCTTCTTTCTGTTCTCTGATTTCCAGTTTTCTTTCTGACTGTTTTATATCTGTAGTTGTTGATGGTGCAACATCTTGCCCTTTCTCTGTTACCAGTGGTGTTCCACAGGGCTCTGTTCTTTCACCTGCTCTGTTCCTTCTCTCATCAATGATCTTCTACAATACCCATCTTCCTCTCTTCATCATGTCTATGCTGATGATTCTAGCCCTCACTTTTCCTCTGTCTTTTCATCACAACCTACATCTGCTACTCGTAATCAGTCTTGTATCACTCTCTCTTCTACTCCCAACTCCAATTTGCAGAGGGTATCTGAGTGGGGCACTCAAAATTTAGTTAAATTCAGTGCCCCCAAGACACAGTTTCTGGCTATCTCTTTATCTTCTTCTCCTCCTGGTGACCCTATTGTCTTCGAAACTAACGAAATTTATCCTCTTAATTCTATCAACATATTAGGAATCCATATAACCTCTAACTTGTCTTGGAGGAATCACATAATCCACATTTCTTAATCTTCATCCAAAAAATTGGGGGTTTTGTTTCGTTTTCGTCATTACTTTTCCTCTTTACAGTTACTTAACCTTTGTAAAGGTCTTATCCGTCCCTGTTAGAATGCTGCTCACACATCTGGGGTGCTTCTTCTTATAACTTATCTCCTTTATAGGGTTGAATCTAAGGCAGTCAGACTCATTAATGATCCTTCTCTTGCTTCTAATCTGGATTCTCTCTCTTTTCGCCGTAAGGTATCTTCCCTTTCTCTTTTCTATCGCTACTACTTCCATCGCTGCTCTGATGAGTTGGCGAGTTGCATCCCTCCCCCACTGCCGGTGTTACACTCATAAAAAAAAAATAGCAATTTTTGAGGTCAACAGTAAACTACTGCGACTCATTAGATGTTACCTAATTGGTCGAACCTCTAAAGTGTAATATAAAGGCTATCTTACTTCCATTGAAAAAGAATTTGCACTGGGAACTCCTCAGGGAGGAGTTTTGTCTCCCCTTCTATTTAACATCTTAAAGGATAAGCTTCTCAAGTCTCTCAGACTTCCAAATGATAAATGCAGCATCATATGCTATGCAGACGATATTTGTATAGGGGCACCTTCTGCAAATGATAAGCAAATAATACTTAATGAATTTCCTCAAGTATCAAAAAACATTTGGTTTGTCATTTCAACTCCAAAAACAAAGTACTTTTCCAGTATCTCGCAAGAACCTCACATTGAATTAAACAACCAAATGGTTAAGGTGTGCGAAAATCACAAATATTTTGGGATACCAGTTCCTTCTCCCCCTCACACAGAGTATGTCAGAGCTTTGTGTGAAAGACTGCAACAGAGACTCAGACCGTTAAAGCTTCTTGCCAATAGGGTATCTGGTATTGGTATTAACATATGCCGAACTTTCTATCACACCTTGCAGCTCTGTACTATGACTATCTCTATCTTAAGACCCCTAGAAAAAATTAAAAACAAAGCTATGAGAATTATTCTTGACTGCCCTATGAGCACCAGAATTATTAATATGCAACCTGATAGAACATATCAAACAGTCAGTGCCCTATGAGCACCAGAATTATTAATATGCAACATGACAGAACATATCAAACAGTCAGCGGTGATATCTGGGGTTAAATTAGTGAAATCAGATCAGCCTCATCCATGTAATGCTGGCAATTTGCAAGGGCCGCAGTCAGCGCCAACAATCATTAAATCACTAATAAAAGGTAGCTCAAAAGACAAATTCGCCCCAAGATATTTAAGCTTATAACCAATGAGACAAAAAAAACATAATGTAACACTATTAACTGAGAGTGGTCCTGCACGATTGGGCCAGAAATTCTCTTTCCAATATTATCATCTGGTCCGAATGTCACCCCAGTTATTGAAAAACATCAATCGTTAGATGAAATTGAAGTCTTTATTGGAACTAGTTTCCCAAATAGCAATGAAACACTCTGCATTTACACTGTTGGGTCTTACATACGCAGTACAGGAGGGTCTGGGTGCAGCATTATAGTTTATGAAAATTTTAAAGGGCAGCAAATATTTCACAAAGCACTGAGTATGCCAAAGTGGTAATCAAACTCCGAGTGTGAAACTGTAGGACTAAAAGTTGCTATTGAACATGTTCTCAGTACTAGGAAAAATGCTATCTTATTCTGTGACTCACAGAGTGCGCTTCTGTCATTGAGTTCATTGAAAAGCTTCTACAAAACTCACATGACTGCAATTCAAGAGGCTCGTATTAACTTCGCAAAATTTAAACTCCAAGTTAAGTTTTCATGAGTACCCTCCCATGTTGGGATAGTAGGCAAAAATGGCAACTGAGAGTTCATTGTCTGAATCTATAACCACACTGTCTCAGTTTAAAACAATGTTATATAATGAGATTATGGAAGAACAAGAACTTTCTACACTCACACAACATGTAAGCAGCTGTTCGATTCAACATTACGAAAACTTCAGAAGGCTGAGACACAAATACAGCATGGGTAAAATGCTTACAGGTGACTGTGATAGAGTTGCTGCCCGCATAAGACTTGGTTATAGAAATATATGGGAGATGAATTGCGAGAAAACTGGTAGAGAGCACCCAGAACACTCAAAATGCCATTTATGTGAGTGTGAAGGGGGCAACAATTTAGTACACTACATTACAGAGTGTACAAAGTTTAAGGACTTCAGACCTCTTGGTCTGAGCTACTTTGAATTTTGTGTTCACTTTTGCGACCCAGAGAACTTATATCCTATACTTAGTGTATACCCAACAATGAAAATGTAATTCTTTTACCCTATCTAAACATATTTAAATGACCTTTTCTATCTGGGGAAAACAGAGAAATAAAAATGGGGGAAAGGTGGAGAGAATACTCTCTCTCTCTCTCTCTCTCCTCCTCTCTCCTCTCTCTCTCTCTCTCTCTCTCTCTCTCTCTCTCTCTCTCTCTCTCTCTCTCTCTTCTCTCTCTCTCTCTCTCTCTCTCTCTCTCTCTCTCTCTCTCTCTCTCTTAGATATGTATGACTCTGAAGCCCCAGTGGCATTTCTATTGCTCATCTAATTAGTCATGTGCATATATATATATATATATATATATATATATATATATATATATATATATATATATATATATATATATATATATATATATATATATATATATATATATATATATATATATATATATATATATATATATATATATATATATATACACAGTATATATATATATATATATATATATATATATATATATATATATATATATATATATATATATATATATATATATATATACATATATATATATATATATATATATATATATATATATATATATATATATATATATATATATATATATATATATATATATATATGTAGGTACATGTGCATGCATGTATATGTATATGTACCTACTTATTACTCTAACCTGAAAATTTTTATTCTATATCTGCTTCAAATTGTCTGCAGTGGTTCTGTGGTAAAGTGGAGATTTAACTAAAATGATAGCACTCGACAAGGAATATTGAAAATTATTGTAACATATATTACTCTTAATCAATAATCGCAGAGTACTTGCCATTAATACATGTAAACCAAAATATATTACTCTTAATTAATAATTGCACTCTCTCTCCTTCTCCGTTTACATCCCATGGGCATCCATAGCTCTTTTCACCCCATCCATCCATCTAATACCAGGTCTTACTTCTGCAATAACACATCTTTTGCTTGTCATTCATCACTCAATCTATCCATATGTCCAAATCATCTGAATATTCTCTAAACAGACTTAACCAACAGCTTTCTAGATACACCTATAATACTTAATAAACACTTCATATATATTACAATCAACTTGTTCTTTTCATTCTCTCGTGCAATCCAAGTCTCTGTTCCACACAATGCATTCTGCACAGTTATTCCTTCATATATCCTTCTCTTTGCATTCATTCCTAAGTACCTATTTCTCATCACACTTTTCATCCCACCTTGATATATACTCACTTTCTTCACTCTGTGGCTTATTTTCACAAGCTCTCGTCCATTTCCTACCACATGCGACCCCAGATACTTAAAACTCTCAATTTCCTTTAGCATCTCCCCAGTTACTCTCACTTTCAATTCGCCAACATTAACTCGTCCACACCACTTATGAGGGGGATTGCAACAATTGTATGTGTGTATATACACTGTCTTAGCATAGAATTATTGCTGTCTCTTGACTATAAAGACACGTTTTAACACTCGCAAAAATTGGAAAACAGCAGTTTTGTTTTGTTTTTCACTCCATACAAATTAAAAGAAAAAAATATGTAGTACTTTTCTTCCATGACATTGTAGTCTCCGTGGCAAATTGGTAGCGTCTGTGACTCTGAGGCGGCAGGTCGAGGGTTTACGCCCCGTCATGGACTGAGGTTAGTAAGGGCATACACTCAGGGTAACGATTACATCTGCCAAGACAAGGCCTTCTAAGAAGGCTATCGTCCTAGCCCTTAGTAGAAAAGGGAGTTCGTGACGTAAAACCGAATTCATTCAATCCTTTCTTCCATGACATTATTACAATTTGATATATAAATGAGATATTTCGTTATATTCATAACCGAGGAAATTTTCTGATGTCCGGTGTTCTTCACATGGACCATGGGAAGCTCCTGTTGACTTGCTCTGTTCTGTTGCCACTGGTGAATTGTACAGGCACTACTGTTTTTTTTTTTTTTTTTTCTTTTTTGCATATGTGCCACTTTTAATTCTGAATCAATCTCTAGAAGACTAAATATAATAGGAGCCAATCGGCGTCCGCTCAAAATACCCACCTAACTTTCCACTTCTTGAACAGAAGTGTTTCGAAAGAGATGTGTTTGTAACAGCTACTTACACTTTGTCGTTGCTTGCTTTTATTTTTTTTAGCTTATTTCGTTCAGCTTAAAGTTCTTATAAATGACTTCTATTTACTGTAAGTCACTATTAAAAAAAAATGAAATCTGTAATATGTGGAGATATGTCTCCGTATTGACCCTTATTATACTTTAACATGAACAGTCACAGATGCTGTACAGTCAGCGGTTACTGCGTCATTATACATATATATATATTTGATGCCAATATACATATCCATACAATTATGTGGTGTCCTTTCCTTTTAGTTTTTTTTTTTTTTTTTTTTTTTTTTTTTCCCCCAAGCCAAGTGTTCCAGATCTTGCATTTATCAAGAGTTTTGTTTTCACGGTATTGCCATACCAGTTGATTTTTTTTTTTACATGCATAAAAATTTTTTATGATATTTTGTATATTATTAAGATTCCTTGTGATGTGTGTTTTGCTTCCACATTTCAGTTTCTTCTTGATATTTTGTCTTTAAGTTATTTGATTGCGCCATTTAAATTCCCTATGTTTCAGCACACATGAGCCACTTTTATTTCTTTGCCAATCGCAGGGCATCAAAAGCATAATAAGCAGCAAATAATCTTACACTTTACTTTCCTACATTACGATTTCTTTTTACTTTTTAGTTTCAGCAAGAATTTTGTTGGTTGTGATAGAAATTATCTCCTCTCTACTTTTAAATCCTTAGATTATATGTAATTCTCGTGATACTGATGTCAACCTGGACCTGCAGAGCAGGATATGTACTCTAAGCAATCATTAATATTTAAAGAGAGAAATAATGGCAATGGCCCCTAGTTACGTAAGGAGGAAAAAGCAACCTCGTGAGTATTTTTATAATATTAGGTTTAATAAGGATAAGATATAGTTCTGTCTGACAAGATATCAAGATTACCACAATATCATTTAGGGTAACAAAATAGGCCAAAGTCGTTTATTTTCAAGTAATTTTATGTATCGAAAATGAACACACCAAAATATCACACTACACGAAAAAGGCGGCAATACAGAGTCAGTGTTGCCATAAAAACAGAAAACCAAAACAATGTACAGTTCGTTATGACAACAAGAAGCAAAATTAAGGGATCACTTTACAACAACAACAAAATTATTAATAAATAAAGTGAAAATATATATATATATATATATATATATATATATATATATATATATATATATATATATATATATATATATATATATATATATATATATATATCAATTAATAAATACATTAATATATAAATAAAGAAGACATATATCATACCACTACAACACTCCAAATAAAGAAAGAAAATACACTATGCCACTACAACACTCCCCTGCCAGTACAGGAGTACATTAGTGTTTAATACTGATAATAGAAAATATAGATATATAATATATATGTGGAGACATAGATACAAAAATACAAATCAATAATATACATAATCAGGGTTACGATTAAATCTAACTCGACGAGATTTCGTAACAACAGATTGAGGTATTTTCTCTTCAATAACATCTTCATTATCAACATTTTCAGGAATAGATGCACTACTGGGAATTAATATATCAGAATCTGTGTCATTTGTGGAATTAGAATCAGAAAAATAATTATTTACACTTGGTTCAATCACATCAGAATTAACAGCTTCTGGCACAGAATCATTATTTACAGTAGGTTCTGTCTCATTAGAACTGATAGTTTTTGGTATTGAGGCAGGTTTCAATCTATCTACAGATACAGTAGTTAAATTTCCAGAAAGCTGACGTAGAATAAAATATTTATCACCACGTTCCACAACTTCAAGTGGACCAAAGTAGGGAGCCTCTAAAGGGCGACGTACACGATCCACTCTAACCCAAACATGTGTACATGATTCAAGATCTTTTGGAACATAAGGTTTAACAGAGGATGAATGAAGGTATCCATAAGAGGATTCAGAAAAATCTAATTCACGCATTCGAGATACAAATTCAGTGACAATTTCTTTTTGTTGTGCAAAAGAAGGAATTTCAGTTGTTACCATGATTTTAGGACTAAGTAGCATACTTCCTATTACCAAAGTAAATGGAGAAACTCCAGACTCTGTGGGGAGACATCTTAAACCTAAAAGTACTATTGGTAAAGAAGCAAGCCAATCATCTTTACGTGCCATCAGAGATACTTTCAATACTCTATGTGATCTTTCAACCATGCCATTGGATTGAGGGTGATATGAAGTGGTACGCAGTCTATGAAATCCAATTATAGAGGAAAGTTGCTGAAATAATGCAGATTCAAATTGAGCACCTCTATCAGTCTTCTTCTTCTTCTTCTTCGTCTACATCTTTTTCCCACTTTTATGTGGGGTCGATGTCTCTGGCCAGTTATCTGTACTGGCCATATTTTGGTTTTGGCAAAATTTTTATGGCCGGATGCCCTTCCTTCCGCCAACCCTCCCCATTTACCCGGGCTTGGGACCGGCACCAAGTTGAGGCTGGCTCAGTAAAAACATATAATGGCACTCCAAAACGAGATACCCAACCTTTAATAAAAGCAAAAGCAACAGTAGTAGCAGAAATATCTGTGATGGGGATGGCTTCCAACCATCTAGTAGATCTGTCAATACAGGTAAGAACGTATTGTTCTGGTGCTGTAAAAGACTGACCAGGAACTTTACTAGGAGGGAGAGGACCAACAATATCTAAATGTACAAATTCAAATCTCCCAAAAGGTGCTGTAAAATTTGTAATAGGAGCACGGGTATGGCGGTGCACTTTAACTTGCTGACAAGAAGTACACTCTTTAGTCCAACTTCGAATATCTCGATCCATATTAGGCCAAAAGTACCTAGCTTTGATAAGGCGCAACGTACCTTTGACTCCTGGATGTGAAATGTTATGCATAAGTTGAAATACTGATTTACGACAAGCTAAGGGAAGAAATGGTCTTGGATGGGGTGTTGACACGTCACAATATAAGTCATGATTCTGAATTTTGAAAATTTTCAATCTCTCTTTGTAATTAAGAATTTCTGTGTCAGTGGATTGGCTCTCAGCTATACTGGTTAAATCATGTAAGTCCACTGAGACAGAAGATACAGGTAATGGTCTGGAAAGACAATCTGCTACAATATTGTCTGCACCCTTGATATGTACAACATCTGATATATACTCGGTAATTAAAGACCAATATCGTTGCTGTCTATCTGACTTGGCTGTATGAGGATTCTTAAATGCAAAAACAAGGGGTTTATGATCAGTAAATAAAACGGTTTCACGTCCTTCAATTACATGTTTAAATTTTAGTACAGCCAGATATGCAGCAAGCAGTTCTCGGTCAAAAGTAGAATAACACCTCTGAGTTTCTGATAATTTCTTTGAAAAGAATTCAGTAGGGACAAATTTACCATCCTGAATTTGGTGTAACGCAGCTCCAGCTGCCACTTGGGAACAATCAGTCACCAGATGCAGTGGAGAATTACACTTACTAGTGAAATATGCAATGGTACAATCATTGTTAAGTGACTCTTTAGCATTTACAAAGGCAGATTCTGCTTCCGAATTCCATACTAGTTCTTTAGATTTAGGTTGTAATCTAATTAATTCGGTCAAAGGATATACAACATCAGCAAAATGCGGTACCATTTGTCTATAGTAATTGAGCATTCCTATAAACCTACGTAAGGCAGCAGAATCTGCTGGCTTAGGAAAATCAACAATATCTGTCTGTTTATGAGAACCAGGTTTTAAACCATTAGCAGTGATCAAATATCCTAAATATTCTATTTCATTTTTAAAGAATTCACATTTATCAATAGAAATTTTAAGATTATTAGAGCTTAGGATTTCAAATACTATAGACAAATGTTTCTTGTGCTCTTCTGTATTCTCTGAAAATATCAGAATATCATCCAGGTAAATAAATACAAAATCAAGGTTTCTAAATAAATTGTCCATCAAACGCTGAAAAGTGGCAGGGGCATTCCGAAGACCATAAGGCATATATAAATATTCAAATAGCCCAAAGGGTGTGGTTACTGCTGTCTTTTCAACATCTGAAGGATTCATAGGGATCTGGTGATAGGCTTTTAACAAATCAATTTTACTGAATATCTTTTTCTTGTAAAGCTTTAATGACACACTACTAATATGTGGTAAAGGATATTTATCTGGCTTGGTCAAAGTATTAAGTTGCCTAAAATCACCACATACTCTCCACTCTCCTGGCTTAGGTTTAGGAACTAAATGAATGGGTGAAGCCCAAGGTGATTTAGAGGATTGTACAATACCCATATCCAACAACTGTTTAAATGCTTCCTTGGCAGCAGAATATTTGTCTGGAGCCAACGGACGACATCTAGCAAATGTCGGAGGAGAACTCCCTGTATCTATATAATGAAAAACATTAGAATTCTTGAAAGAATTATTAGCTGTAAGAGGCTTAACACAGGACAAGAGTGAGGGAAAATCTTGGAACAACTGTTGTACAGAATCAGGTAAATAGTTCAAATTATTAATCACATAAGAAACATTATGATTTGCAATATCACCTTTTACAGAACATTGTGTTATATTGTCATGTAAAGTTTTATTCTTACAATCAATAAACAATCCAAAATTGCAAAGAAAATCATTACCTAATAATACATCTGCAACAACAAATGTCCACTTAAATCGACGGCGCAACTGCCGAATATCAAGGTCAAGAATAATTTCACCATAAACTTTTATTGACTCACCAGTGGCCGTAGAAATATTAACTGCTGTTGGCCTTAATAAAATTTCTGAAATATACTTATATGGAATAATGGAGACTGCTGCTCCTGTATCCACAGTGAAGACCATGTCACTACAACCAATTTTGGCTACAACCTGTAGAAGTGGCAGAACAGAAGTGGCCGTAGCTACAATTTTCTCTTCTGTCTGCTTTATTAGTTTTCCGAACTAGGAAAATTCCGTTCAGGCGACGAGGACCTAGACGTTGATGCTGGGGACGGCGCTCTAGAAGACTCCTTCATCTGGATATTTTGAGATTTATTCGGCCATTGGCACCACGGCTTGCACCATTTAGCCCGAGTTCCATAATATAAATGGGCACGACAAACTTTTGGACGTTGATTTTGATGGAAAGGTTGCACTCCTAGGGCTACAGGTGGATTCTTGGAAATTGATACATACTGGGATGTACTAGCTTGACGAGAAACTGACGACTGATCAACAACATTGATGGGTTCAGCACTATTATTATTTAGAGAAAATACAACTAGTTCATCTGCAAGCTTGCCTAAAGCTGGTAAATCCATATTTTGCTGAGAGGCTAAAACTGCCGAAATACTACTGGGAACTGCTTGCAAGAATTTATGTTTCACTAGGTCATCTGTTACTCTTAATTTAGAAGCAGTTCTGCGAATTTCTTCTAAATAAACTGCAGGCTTGCCATGCATTACTGTATTACTTATCAAATCATTGAAAAGTTCAGGCTTGGTCTGTTCAAAAAGATTTGTGAGGTATGCTTTAATTATATCATAGTCTCTCCTATTTAAAGTGTCTTGGGGAACACGTTCTACAACAGTAGGGGGCAAGGCAGATAACACATGGAAAAATTTTGTTTCACTGGATTTCACATTAGCTAAGCAAAATTGGGCTTCAAGAATAGAAAACCACCCTGAAACGCAGGTGTCCATGAATGCGGGGGCTTTCACTGCTATGTGCCTGACAGCACTAGACTTATCATCATCAGAATCGGGCATTGTTTATGACAGCTTATCTTGGAGTATAAATACTGGAAGAAACCTAGGACTTGCCTACCGGTATGATGCTGAAGAAATTTCGTCACTTAGGCCTATCTTGTCAATTACAAATATCTTGTCACTCCTATATCTTGTCACTCCCATATCTTGTCACTCCGGGGTCACCACTTTATAGTTCTGTCTGACAAGATATCAAGATTACCACAATATCATTTAGGGTAAAAAAATAGGCCAAAGTCGTTTATTTTCAAGTAATTTTATGTATCGAAAATGAACAGACCAAAATATCACACTACACGAAAAAGGCGGCAATACAGAGTCAGTGTTGCTATAAAAACAGAAAACCAAAACAATGTACAGTTCGTTATGACAACAAGAAGCAAAATTAAGGGATCACTTTACAACAACAACAAAATTATTAATAAATAAAGTGAAAATATATATATATATCAATTAATAAATACATTAATATATAAATAATGAAGACATATATCATACCACTACAACACTCCAAATAAAGAAAGAAAATACACTATGCCACTACAAAGACATGAGCGGGAAAAGGGGCTAAAGGGACAATATACGCAAGACAAGAAAAGGTGGAAAAGCCTAATATGAAACAGCGACCCCATATAGATAAGAGCTAGAACTGAATACAGAGAAGAAGAAGAAGAAGAAGAAGAAGAAGAAGAAGAAGAAGAAGAAGAAGAAGAAGAAGAAGAAGAAGAAGAAGAAGAGAAGAAGAAGAAGAAGGGGGAGGAGGAGGAGGAGGTTTTTGGACCAGTTTGATTTCTGATCCCTAGTATGTAAAGGGGCGTGGTAGCAACCTTGCACTGAGTAAAAGAAATTATATGAGTTTTATTATAATTTAAATTTATGTTAGATTTGTGAATAAGATATGAACTGAAAATTGACATAATAGCTTTCCAATAGATCTTACTTTTTTCAATGCTTTCTAATTTCATTTCAAGTAGCACTTGTTTCTTTTATTATATTCCTTCACCCAAAGCCTCAAATTCGCACATATTCCCTCGTTATTGAATTAAAATGGAACGAATCAATAGCATTTTGCGTTTTTATTTCACTCGGAGCTAATTGGTTCTTTATAATTTTCTTGAACCCTTAATCCCGAATTCCCATGCTCCCCTCGTTAATGATGTTGGAGGTAAGTCAGATATCACTAAAATTGGTCATTGCCGAAGGAAATTAGTGTTAAAGCCGTTAAAAACGCATAAAAAATCACTGAAAAACTATAATGTCATTATTATATTATTAGATGAGTGAACGTAAGCATCTATCTTATTTCAATATAAATATTTAGAAAATGTCATAAAATAAAAATGTTAGAGATATCTTAATATCAGAGTTTTCCCTCGAACTAATTTTCTTTGAATACCTTCAAGAGCATATCAGAAAATATAAATATTATATCGGAAACTAATAATTTGTTGAAGCTCTATAATTAGTAATACATCCAGCAAAGTTTTGCAAGCCATATCTTTTTGTATTGACAGCAAATTTTTATGTTTTTGTTCAATATATAATAACTATATCGTGAAGGATATTTAAGTATTGAATAACTGTATCCTTCAACTCGAAATGCCAAACATTAGGAAGATTTTTTTTTTTTTTGAGGTAACAAATGTGATTACCTAATTGTGATTACCTAATTGTGTTTACGGGAAAGAGCCCAAAGCTCGTATCTTCCCGTCTCCTGATCGGTTCCATTTTTAGACTTAGTGATACTTATCATACCTGTCCTTAAAACTATGGATTGAGGTAGCATTAACTACCTCCTCGCTTAGCGAATTCCAATTATCAACTACTCTTACACTGAAAAAGTATTTCCTTACATCCTGCAAACAAGTTTTCTTCCGAAGCTTCAAACTATGACCTCTAGTTCTAGAGCCAGCCATATCGAAATATCGATCCCTATCCACTCTATCATAACCATGAAGGAATTTAAAGACTGTCACCATATCCCCCCTTACTCTTCTAGCTTCGAGTGATGGCAAGTCTAATTCCCTCAGCCTCTCATCATAACCGAGATTGCGTATTTCTGGCACCAGTTTCGTGGCATGTGTAAAAGGTAATGTGTCACGAGACTTGTGAATCGATGATACCATGCCTTTTTACATGCAACCTAACATTAATTTAGAGGATTGCAACCTGGTATCATTACTGTGCAATAACCAGAGATTTATACTCGTTCTCCTAGAAATTCTTTTCTTTTTATGAGTGTGACACTGGGACAGGCAAGAAAATTGTTCTCATCAGGCGCAGGCGCGAAGAAAACATTAAGACGAATAAAAGTAGAAGGTCAAGGATAAGACACAAACAAGAGACTGATATATAATAAGAAAAGGACAGGCTGAAAGAATCGTCGAAGTATTGAGGACCTAGAGATATGGCGGAATTAGGCCCTGAGATGACGATAGATTAACTTTTTAATGGAAGATAGGTTATAAGAAATAAAAAAGACTAAAGGCGGAAGATGGTTGCAGGGTCTGGAGTTGGATGGAAAGAAGCAGTCACTGCACCGATGAGTCCACACAATACTTGTGAGACGAGGCTGCTTGGTGAGTATTGCACAGCTTCGACATCGGGGGAGGAATGCAACTCACCAAGTCATCAGAGCAGAGATGGAAGTAGTAGTTAAAGAAATGAGAAGGGGATTATGCCAATTGGTGAAAAGAGAGAATCTAGATTAGAAGTAAGAGAAGGGTCATTAATGAGTCTGACTGCCTTAGGTTCGCCTCTATCAAGGAGAAAAGCATAAGAAGAAGTGCCTCAGATGTGTGAGCAGTATTCTAAGCACGGACAGATAAAACTTTATAGGTTATAAGTAACTGGGAAGAGGAAAAGTGATGACGAAAACGAAACAGAACCGCTAATTTTTTGGATGCAGATATAGAAATGTGGATCATGTGACTCCTCCAAAACAATATTAGAGACTATCTGGAGTCCCAATAGGTAAGAATTAATAGGGTAAATTTCGTTAGTTTCAAAGACAATAGAGCTATCAGGAGAAGACAAAGAAATAGCCAGAAACTGTCTTGGCAGCATTAAATTTAACTAATTTTGGGTGCCGTACTTAGATACCCTCTGCAAATCGGAGCTTAGAGTAAAAGAAATAGTGATACGAGACTGATTACGAGTAGCAGATGAAGGTTGTGAAAAGTCAGAGGGAAAGTTAAGGATAGAATCATCGGCAAAGACGTGAAGAGAGGAGGATGGAGACAAGAATATCGTTGATGAAAAGAAGGAACAGGGATGGGGAAAGAATAGAGCCCTTTGGAACAACACTGGTTACATTGAATGAGCTAAATTTTGCGCCGTCAATAACCACAGATGTAAAACGGTCAAAAAGAAAACTGGATATCGGAGAACAGAGAATAGGGTCAAATCTATAAATAGGGAGTTTGGCCAATAGAGCCTTGTGCCAGTCTCCATTTAAAGCCTTAGAAATATCAAGGGCAATGATAAAGGATTCCCCATAGTCGCTCAAAAAAGATGACCATACATGTGTAAGATAGGACAGAAGGTCACTAGTGGATATTGCCTTGCGGAAGCAGTACTAGTGATCGGAGAATTTTTTTTTTTTTAGGGTGTAACACCGTAACAGGCAAACATTGCCCTCATCAATTAAGGCCCGGGCACGAGTAAATACCAAGACGAAGGGAAAGAAAAAGGTTAAGGACAAGGCAGAGATGAGGTAATGTCACACAAAGGAAAATGACAGACAGAAAAAGCAAAGTATAGAGGACCCAGAGATATGGAGGACTAGGCACCGACCAATCCGCAAGCTACAAATCTTCACACAGTACCTGTGAGACGAGGCCGCTAGGCGAGTGTTACGCGGCCTTGGTAGTGGGGAAGGGATACAACTCGCCAACTCATCAGAACAGCGATGGAAGTAGTAGCGATAGAAAAGAGAAAGGGAAGATGTCTTACGGCGAAGAGAAAGTGAATCCAGATTAGAAGTAAGAGAAGGATCATTAATGAGTCTGACTGCCTTAGATTCAACCCTATCAAGGAGATAAGTATAAGAAGAAGCACCCCAGATGTGTGAGCAGTATTCTAAGCAGGGACGGATAAGACCTTTATAATGTTTAAGTAACTGTAAAGAGAAAAAGTAATGACGAAAACCAAACAAAGCACCCAATTTTTTGGATGAAGACTTAGAAATTTGGATTATGTGATTCCTCCAAGACAAGTTAGAGGCTATATGGATTCCTAATATGTTGATAGAATTGAGAGGGTAAATTTCGTTAGTTCTGAAGACAATAGGGTTATCAGGAGGAGAAGAAGACAAAGAGATAGCCAGAAACAGTGTCTTGGAGTCATTGAATTTAACTAATTTTTGAGTGCCCCATTCAGATACTCTCTGCAAATTGGAGTTGAGAGTAGAAGAATGAGTGGTACGAGACTGATTACGAGTAGCAGATGAAGGTTGAGAAGAAAAGGCAGAGGAAAAGTGAAGGGTAGAATCATCTGCAAAGGCATGGAGAAGAGAGGAGGATGGGGATTGTAGAAGATCATTGATGCAGAGAAGGAGCAGAGTAGGTGAAAAAACAGAGCCCTGTGGAACACCACTGGTAACAGAGACAGTGCTAGATGTAGCACCATCAACAGCTACAGATATAAAACTGTCAGAAAGAAAACTGGAAATCAGAGAACAGAAAGAAGGGATAAAACCATAGGCAGGGAGTTTGGCCAACAGGGTTAGATTCAATCAAAATGCTTCAAGAAGGGAGACTTGAGCAAAGTTTTGAATACATATGCGATAGCATAGGTTAGGGCAATAGGTCGGCAGCTTGAAGGAATAGAGTGGTCACCCTTCTTAGGAAAAGCTTGAAATAGAGCATGCATCCAAAATGAAGGATAGATACTAATTGAGAGAATGAGGGGAAAAAGACGGCAAAACACAGGAGCCAGTTCATCTCCAAATGCCTAAAGGAATGTTCCAGGGATACCATCAGGTCCAGATGCTTTGTTCGACTTCAGAGAGCAAAGAACCTCCTGGACTATACTTGAAGAAAGAATAAGGGAGGGCGTAGGGTTATAGAGAGGTAAAGTACGAGGAACATGTTCACTGAAATCGCTTATGGAAGAGTAGGTAGAGAAATAAAAGCCAAAGAAAGAGGCTTTGTCAGTGTGAAAGTAAGCTATAGAATCATCAGAACGAATGAATGATGGAAAGCCTGAGTTATAGAAGTATTTGCAAAGCTTCTTTACAAAGGACCAGGAACCTTTATCAGTAGGAGAGCAGTTAAGGCCATCAACTTTCCTTCTTAAAAGGGAAGCTTCAGACCTTCGAATCTGAGCAGTGCAACAACTCCAAGCTGTAATAAAAGCATAGCGAGTTAAATCATAAGGAGAGGCTTGGTACAAGTGCTATGCCCAATCCCTGGCCTGAATAGCCATGGAAGAGGCGCGATCAAACCAAGGATAAGGAGAGAAAGAGTTTTTATAGAGGAGGGGATGAACGTCTCTATTTCCGAGGCTATGATCTCGACAATTTTTAGGGCTACCTGATCAGGGTTACCGGTCTAAAAGCAGTAGTCATTCCACGGGAAATCAAAGAGAAAATTACACCAATCATTCATCACACTGGGTACGATCAAAGTGCCATAGGCGGCACTGAGTAGGAGGAATGGATGGAGGGGGAGCAAAAATGGAAAAGATGCTATCTGATAATGACCTATCACCCAGGGAGAATATCCTGCTGTGCTAGGAACTAGTTCAAGATCTTAGTTTCTGCACATACAGGCTCAACTTTTTAAGGGAAAATGTTTCTCTCTCTCTCTCTCTCTCTCTCTCTATATATATATATATATATATATATATATATATATATATATATATATATATATATATATATATATATATATATATATATATATATATATATATATATATATATATATATATATATATATATATATATATCTATCTATCCATCTATCTATCTCTCAGTTCAGCATATGAGTCATATACCGCTGACCTGCTGTTCAGTCTTAGTCCGTCTATACTCAATAATCTACTTATATTTGTGACGCGTGGAGATATTACTTCAATATGTAGACTCATAATTCTTCCTTTGTAATGCTATTTTTATGTAACAATGTTATCTACCTTGAGCACAAACTAACTTCCAGTATAATGCAACCTAGTTTCATTCAAGGAAATTGCATAACTGCAATATAGTACATGGGATAAATACAGTCATATGACATTACACTCTTTGGAATTGTATACTACCATCTCACACACACTTTACCTGTAGAACTTACTGTGAAAGCATATAGTCTTAATTTCTGCCTAAAATTCTTTAGTATCATTGATATGAGTGTTACAAAGATTAAAATTATCGTTAGTTTCAGAACGAATCAAGTAGGTAGTCTTCCTGGTCCTCCCGACATGTTTGTGGAAAATTCTTCATTTCTGGACTTTGAATCCTGTGGCTCTTGTTTCTTGAAACTTCCATACCTAATCATGGACAGCTGTGTGCTCTGTGTATATATATATATATATATATATATATATATATATATATATATATATATATATATATATATATATATATATATATATATATATATTTATTGCCAAAGAAATAGTCTGTATTTCCATAGAAACGCCTCCCTGACCAATAGAGACAGGCTACCCACTCTTCCTGAAAATGGATTGGATGCATGGAAGGCTTCCTCTGTCCCAAGATTTTTGGTATCATAATTTTTTATTGATAGTTGATGTTGAGATTATTATTAATAACTGTTATCATAGTTATTGTTATTATTATTATTATTATTATTATTATTATTATTATTATTATTATTATTATTATTATTATTATTATTATTATTATTATTATTATTATTATTATTATTAATTTAGTAGAAACAGTAACTATTGTAGTAGGACTGTCCAGTACAGTTCGATGTAAAGTCATCCGTCAATTACAGTTCTTTTTCTATGCCAACATCAACACTGAATATTCTTAGATATTCTCTACACATCTCTTATTGACCCTTCACATCTGACTAGTCAAAACACTCCCCATCTCTGTATCGCTTTCTTCATGCACAGGCCCGATGAGGGTAGATTTTTTTTTTTTTTTTTTTGCCTGTCCTTGTGGCGCAATCATAATACATATATATATATATATATATATATATATATATATATATATATATATATATATATATATATATATATATATATATATATATATATATATATATATATATATATATATAAAACACTGAACTGTTAACACTTAGTTTAAAATGGTAGGAAAAGTACATAAAAAAAAACAACGAATATATATATATATATATATATATATATATATATATATATATATATATATATATATATATATATATATATATATATATATATATATATATATACATATATAGTACTTATTAATTTCGTGACCTTGACTGGCCACCTTCTCAAGTACAATGGCAAGAGATACAGCTAGCAAAAAATAAATTAATTAATTAATAAATAAATAAATAAATAAATAAATAAATTGAAAAGAAGGAGAAAAACCTGCCCAAGGTAAGTTTACAAGGGATTAAGAGATCCCAATATTAATGGCCCACCTGGGTTGGTTGGTAATCCCCACAAACTGGCCGCAAAAGGAATTAAAATCCATACTTGACTTATTTGTATAAACATAAAATTATTAATAATATTAATAAAATGAATATAAACATAATAATAAAGATAACAAATAGAAGGCCCTATTTACATAAAATAACAAATACATAACTAAATATGTCTATACACATACATATACATATATATACACACATACATATATATACATACAACACATACATACACACACACAAACACACACACACACACACACAGATGTTCATAAAGCTACAGGTCATGATGACATATCCCCTCATGTACTTAAAAAATGCGCAAACTCAATTTCAGTGGCACTAAGTATCATATTTAAAAAGTCCCTGGAGTCAGGGGGAGATTCCAAGATGCTGGAAACAAGCAAACGTGATACCTATCTTCAAAAGGGGAAGGAGGGACACGGCTCTGAACTATAGACCAGTTTCCTTGACCAGCATAGTTTGCAAAGTCATGGAGAAACTACTAAGGAAACATATCTCTCTTCACTTGGAATCCTTCAACTTCTTGTCAGTGAGGAAACATGGCTTCAGAGAAGGTAGATCAACAGCAACAAACTTATTAGAATTTTATGATGAGGTAAGCCAAATCTTACAGGAAAGATAGGGCTGGGCGGATTGCATATTCCTAGACTTCCAGAAAGCGTTTGACACTGTTCCACATGGGAGACTTATTAGGAAGCTGCAAGCAATGGCTAGAATAGGTGGAAATGTCTTGGAATGGATAAAAACTTACTTAGAAGGAAGGGAACACAGGGTTAGAGTAAGACACTCAGTGTCTGAATGGAGAAGAGTTAGTAGTAGAGTTCCACAGGGTTCAGTTTTAGGGCCTCTTTTGTTCCTTGTATATGTAAATGACCTACCAGAGTCTGTAAATTCATTCATGAATATGTTTGCAGATGATGCAAAGATTGTGAAGAAAGTAAAAAACGAGAACAATGGTAGAGAACTTCAGGAGGATCTAAATAATCTGCATGAGTGGTCAGAAAAGTGGCTAATGAAATTCAATACTTCAAAATGTAAGGTAATGAGAATGGGTACAAGTGCAAGAAGGCCCAAGCTTGACTACTCGATGGCTGGAGTACAACTTCAAGAGACAGAAAATGAGAGAGATCTAGGAGTAAACATACTGGCAGATTTGTCTCCAGCAATACATATAAATGGCGTAGTAAGGGCAGCATATGCATTCTTATCAAATGTAAGGGTAGCCTTCAGGCACATGGACAAGGAAATGTTCAGAAATATTTATGTAACCTATGTGAGACCAAAACTCTTTGGATCTTTGGATGGGATAGGATAGGTGGGGGAAGGGGAGAGGGGGGTTAAGGATGGGAAGGATTGGAGGGGTAAGCACGAAATTTAAGGA
>JAXCGZ010012541.1:0-17500 GCA_037179515.1 Halocaridina rubra | reverse complement strand
CAGATGATGCAAAGATTGTGAAGAAAGTAAAAAACGATAACAATGGTAGAGAACTTCAGGAGGATCTAAATAATCTGCATGAGTGGTCAGAAAAGTGGCTAATGAAATTCAATACTTCAAAATGTAAGGTAATGAGAATGGGTACAAGTGCAAGAAGGCCCAAGCTTGACTACTCGGTGGCTGGAGTACAACTTCAAGAGACAGAAAATGAGAGAGATCTAGGAGTAAACATACTGGCAGATTTGTCTCCAGAAATACATATGAATGGCATAGTAAGGGCAGCATATGCATTCTTATCAAATGTAAGGGTAGCCTTCAGGCACATGGACAAGGAAATGTTCAGAAATATTTATGTAACCTATGTGAGGCCAAAACTCGAATATGCAGCCCCTTTTGGAATCCGCACTTGAAAAAGCACATAGCTAAGCTTGAAAAAGTTCAAAGACATGCCACGAAACTGGTGCCAGAAATACGCAATCTCAGTTATGATGAGAGGCTGAGGGAATTAGACTTACCATCACTCGAAGCTAGAAGAGTGAGGGGGGATATGGTGACAGTCTTTAAATTCCTTCATGGTTATGATAGAGTGGATAGGGATGGATATTTTGATATGGCTGGCTCTAGAACTAGAGGTCATAGTTTGAAGCTTCGTAAGAAAACTTCTTTGCAGGATGTAAGGAAATACTTTTTCAGTGTAAGAGTAGTTGATAATTGGAATTGGCTAAGCGAGGAGGTAGTTAATGCTATCTCAATCCATAGTTTTAAGGACAGGTATGATAAGTATCACTAAGTATAAAATGGAACCGATGAGGAGACGGGAAGATACGAGCTTTGGGCTCTTTCCCGTAAACACAATTAGGTAATCACAATTAGGTAATCACGCACGCAAGCTTTGATAATTGGAATTCTCTAAGCGTTCCACCCACGGATGGGTGGAACGGGCACAGGCCCCAACCCCCCCACTGTGGTGCCCAGCCACAGCAGTAACCTCCCCAGTAAACAGCCTAAACTCTCTTGCCTGGACGAGGCGCGATCCGTCGACCTCGCGAATGCGAGGCCAGTGCGTTACCACTGTACCAGCCAGGAGGCTAGAAATATAATCTATCCTTATCAAGGGTTTTTAGGCTATCTCTGTCTCTTGGAGGTGAAGTTCTTTGTCCTTTCCATCTGTAATTGATAACAGATGGCGTTGTTAAAGGAACGTGGACAAGCGTTAGCCATTTAAATTTCACCACAGTTGTCATTATGAAGATGAAATAATAATGTTTATTAGAACTTCATATATGTAATTGGTAAGATAGTGACTCAGTGACTTTAAAGACTAGAATATCATATCAGGATATCCGAATTTGAGCCTACATTAGATTGAATTCGGTTTTACGTCACGAACTCCCTTTTCTACTAAGGGCTAGGACGGTTGCCGGTAAAATGGCATTATAGGACCACCTCTATTTTCCAATTGAAATAATTTTTTTTTGGTAGTTGTTTATGTTTTGAACTAACCTAACCTAACCTAACCTAAATTAACCTAACCCCATTATTTAATTAACTCAGTGCGCGATTTGAAACTGAGTAACGGGCGGCTACAGCAACTCTTTACTTACCAGAAAGCCAGTGATTTTTAACTAATGGTTAATTTTTCCCAGTGATTTTTAACTAACGGTTAATTTTTCAGAGTGAAGGACTAATTTCCTTAGCAAATGAAGGTCAGATTCGCTTAAAACACATAAATAACTAGCAGAAAACCTTTATTTCAACTGGAAAACAGAGGTGGTCCTATAATGCAATAATACCCGGTTGCCTTCTTACGAAGGACTTGTTTTGGCAGATGTAATCGTTACCCTGACTGTATGCCCTTACTAACCTCAGTCCGTGACGGGGCGCGAACCCTCGACCTGCCGTCTCAGAGTCGCAAACGCTATCATTTCGCCACGGAGACCACGAATTTGAGCCTACATTGTACAGTATTGAAATGCCAAACCCATGTTCGAGCCCACCTTCAGATGTTAGCAAGGCCATTCCGCTTTAATTCCCCCAGCTCCAAGCTGTCCATTCCCATGCAAATATGATATGAGTAGCAATTGGATCTGACATTTACTAGCTTTGTTTAAATGATAAAAAATGATGTTTATATCCAGATAAATTTATTAATCGTCGTCATAAACTGTTGTACAATGTGTTCATATATGATATAAGATGGTACACAAGGCTGTCATGGATGTATTTCCCCCTGAGGAGGGTAAGTATTCCTCTTCGGTGTTCCTCGGCGTTTTGTAAAAGTCAACTCAATGAAGCGAAGCGAAGGGACTTGTGAATCTCACTTCTCTTGAGAAAAGAGATTCATTGAGAGTCATGTTTATTTTGCTATGATGCCCCCACCCCTTAAGATTTTTTCTTTATTGATAGAATATAGATACGTCGAATCATAGCAAAAAAATAAATAACGATAATGTAAGTTGAATTCCTCAAGGTTGCACACCACTAGCCATTTTTATAGTATTTTCTGGAAATAGGAAGCATTTGAAGGTGTGTTCATGTCACCTATTGGGGTAGTTTACAGTTTAGCGGGCCATGCCGCTCAACGACCTCATCCCTCCACTCAGGTAAGTAGTTCGACTGAAGGTTAGGTAAGTATTTTTAATTAGGATAGGAAGATGGGGATCCCAGGGGGAAGAAGCCCCCGTGGCTAAGAGGTTAGGTAAGTATTTTTAGTTAGGATAGTAAAAATTGTTTTGTATCCCTATTGTCACCATTTTTGTTGTGTGTTCATCCGCCAGTTCTCTAGTCAGAGTGTATCGCCATCTATTGGTAGGATTTGAACATTGGTATGGCCCGCTAAACTGTAGGTGTTCCACCTATTGTATCAACGCAACTTGGGTATTATAAAATTTAAAAGAATAACTAAAGTAATGTTTTGTAGGTATTTTTTAAGAACCAATATATATCTCTTTTCAGATAGGTTATATATCTTCACAATTATTTAATAGAAAATTGAAGAGCAACTGTAATGTTTTGTATCCTTTATATAGCTTTTTTTTTGTGTTTTTCACCTTGTCTTCACAAGCACTGATTATTCACAAGTCTATGGATATACTTACAAGTAGGTCCTGTTCCTATGCAAGTCTCTCCTATGTTTCGTACAGAGTATAATCAAATATATTTGCGTTACATCCTTAAAACATATATTGTAATTTTTTTGCATTCGGTATTAAATCTAATCTATAGTGGTCGGAGCGCTCGCCTCGGAAAGTGACAATCCTGTGTTTGAACTCTCCGCGTACTGTTAGAAAGGGCATCCAGCCATACTTCCCCAGTTCCAACCTGTCTGTGCCCACCAACATTCAAATGGGGATGAATACTAACTCATAGAAATGAGAGAAAAAAAAGGAAAAGTTTTTTTCCTTAATACATTTATTTAGTTTCCTGTCATTTGATGTCAGTATTAAATATAATCTATAAGTCCTTTTATTCATTGACATCCTGTATACAGCCTCTACTGTTCATTTTTACTGTAACATATTATTAGTTAGCATATTACTGTGTGATTTCATTTGCTTCAAGAGGAAAGAAAATCAGTGTCAAAATTTTTGTGTGGGTTTACAATCTGATGTTTTACTTTCAGATACAGTATGCTGTATTTCTCAAAAGTTTGGCTAGCTAGAATGGTGGAATTAACTGCAAACAGACTTCTTATATCAGAAGAAGAAGATACACTGTAGATGGCACTATTACAGGTGAGTAAGTGCCATTAGCAAAACATTTATGAAGTCCTACTGAAATTGGTTAAGATTAGAAATATTTAAAGTGGTGAAATACGTCACTTTATCTGGCAATTCAGACTCATGGCCTCTGGTGAAATGATATGGATAGAGAAATGTCGAATTTCAAATATATTTTATATGAAATTACAATTGAAAATATCTGAAGATGTGACATAACTATTTTCGATGTTACCTCAGGGAAGTAGAATGTGCCTCCAGCCTTAATGCCCCAGCTCCAACCTGTCTTTGTCTACCCCCATTCAGATTAGGATTAATAAACAGGTAGCCCTGTGGTAGGGGCAGTAGGAGGAGTTGGCAGTTGTGAAGCGACACAGGTTGTGGAAGAGCCGGGAGGATGGGCTGTGGCACTCCAGCAGTGCCCTCGTCATTGCCCATAGAGCAAAGTAATCCCCCTATTTGTTTTCCTTTCTTGATGTCAGCTACCCCTCAATTAAAGGGGGAAACAGCCAAGGTAGATATATAAAATGACAAGCATCATTGAAAAACCAAATTATCTTTTTTCTTATATATTTCCAGGTTACAGGAGGACAAATACTCCATGACTATTCAAGCCAGATCAGCCTCGTTGTTGAGTGAATTTTCTTCCCTTATTTACTTGAAGGGACATCCCTGATGGTAGGAGGGAGAAAGAGTGACTATTTTTCATTCAGAAAATAACTTTGAAGAATAAGCAAGGCTGAGAAGGGTATGTTGAAGCACTAGTTTTTCAATTTCGTATATTACAACTATGCCCATCTGCTAGCTTCAGATGGACATGAAGTGTCCTTTAAAAAACAATATTATGCTAACAGACAGACAAATTGCGATTCCTTTGTAATCTCGCAGGTTGAACTTACAGGAGTGATTTAATATACAAAGCCTCATATGGAAACTTATGCCAAGGTCCTCACAAAAGATTAGTTAAAAAGCTGGAAGCTCATGGTATAGGAGGAGCTGTTCTCAGATGGACCAAAGAATGGTTAAAAGAATGAAAGCAGAGGGTTTGCATAAATGGAGAGAAATCGGAGTGGGGCTCGGTTACTTGCGGGGTACCACAAGGCTCGGTACTTGGTCCCCTATTATTCATCGTATATCTAAATGATCTGGATTCGGATATCAATAGTAACCTAAGTAAATTCGCAGATGACACTAAAATAGGTAGAATTATAAATGGAAAAGAAGACATTCATGCTTTACAGGAAGTTCTAAATAGATTATCTGAATGGTCGGACAAATGGCAAATGGAATTTAATGTTGAAAAATGTAAAGTAGTTAAAATGGGTACTATAAAAGACTATACGAGTTATAAGCTAAATAACCATGAAATCATGAGTGCTCAGTGTGAAAGGGATTTGGGAGTTCTTGTGAGTAGTAATCTTAAGCCAAGAGAGCAATGCACAGCAGTCAGAAATAAAGCAAACAGAATTTTAAGATTTATCTCAAGAAGTGTTGGCAATAGGACGGAAAAAGTTATTTTGCAGCTGTATCTTGCATTAGTTAGGCCCCATTTAGATTATTTTGTGCAATTCTGGTCACCCTATTATAGGATGGAAATTGAATCCTTGGAGAGAGTGCAGCGAAGAATGACCAAGATGATACACAATATTAGAAATCTACCATATGAGGACAGATTAAAAAAACTTAATCTACATTCTCTAGAGAGGCGCAGATTTAGGGGGGATATGATTGAAGTGCATAAATGGTTTAAAGGGATTAATAATGGTGATAATAAAGTTTTAAAAATTCATGATCAAACCAAAACTCGTAATAATGGATTTAAGCTTGATAAATTTAGGTTCAGAAGGGAAATTGGTAAAAATTGGTTTGGTAATAGAGTAGCTGATGCATGGAACAGGCTTCCTAGTAGGATAGTAAATGCCAATACCTTAGACACCTTCAGATGTAGATTAGATAGACATATGACAGAGGTAGGGTGGGTATGAATAGGTTAGTGCTTATTAGAAAAATCATAAAGAGAAAAATAGAATAAATAAGTAGAGTAGAATAGAATAGGTTCGACATGCTGAAAATATCATTTAAAAAATGGAGCTGCCTCGTGTGTGCCAGTAGGCATGTTGCAGTGTCCCCTATTTTTATGTTCTTATATTAATTTCAGTGTGACGTCAGTTCCTCCAAAGCCAATTTAGTGACTAAATCTGAGCAAAAGAAAAGGGGGTAGGCAACGCCCCTCTATCCTACCCTGCTCTTCCTCGAACCCTACCATCAGTCTTTGTATGGCTAAGAGAAATGTTAGAGGAAGACTAGGGTTGCTTTCCCTTTTCTTCTCAGTCACCTTAGTCAGCTCACGAGACATAGTGGGTACATAACTTGAATATCTTATCACGTAATATTGTTTGTTCCGGTTTTACGTCACGGACTCCCTTTTCTGCCAAGGGGTAGGACGGTTGCCTTCTTGCGAGGGACTTGTTTTGGCAGATGTAATCGTTACCCTGAGTGCATGCCCTTGCTAACCTCTAATCGTGACGGGGCACCAGGGATAAAAATGCTCCTGTGTATATTAATTTACTCTACCATAATACATCCTAAAGATGGCTCTTGTGATGATATTGTTGATATCTATGATATTTTTCATTAATTTTAACCTTCTTAATAAAATTAGAATCCTTGTATGAATGCATTATCACCTTATTGAGGATATAGAGAAGTCAATGAGGTACTGCAAGTTTTAAATGAAATGGGTACAACTCTTCTGTACATTCAATTATTTATATCTTTATATAGTTATGGAACCATCCTAATGTTCAGTGACCTGTTGAACTTCAATTAAAAAAAATAATTATCGTAGTGGTTAGAGCACTTGACTTGGGAAGTGACAACCCCGTGTTCGAACCCACTAAGGGACATTAGGAAGGATATCCAGCCATAATTCCTTCAAGTTTAACCGGTGTCTTTACTTCCTCATTAGAATAGAGATTCATTGTGACACAGCAAATAATGGTAAAATTTTCTTTACCTTTTGTATGCTGTTATGATTGATAGTTGAAGTTTAGGAACTGAAGTAAATGCCAAACTCTCTTTCCAAATCCTTAGACTAAATTAGTTTCATTGTAGAAGTCAGAACTTGTCATCTATTCTCTTGGGACAAAAGAGGATGTTATAGTCAGTCCACCGCTCATATTATCTTTTTAGTTGGCTCTTATGACAGGGGGGAATACAAGTGAGGGTCTCTTTCCTCCCTCCTCTAATGCTATCAGTTGGGTTCAGGTAATAAGCCCACCGCAGGGTGTAAGAAATGATATCCAGTGTTATTCCATAACTCCAACAAGTGTGACATAAAACGGTACATAATGGTTTTATCCATGGATATCATTACAATTCTTGCTTATTTCTGAATTTAATCCAAGATTCTTTTAGTTCTTAAGACCCACAAATGTCCTTCCTAACTTATTAGTAAGACAAACTTTTGCCGATGAAATTCCATTTAGGTCTATATGGAAAGCCATATAGAATGAGGACCATTTTACATGTGCTCCACTACATAGTAAAACAAAATTTACCCAGTTCATTATTCATAGAATATTTGTTAGTAGCTAAGTTGTAGAATGCTTGAGTCAGGAGGCAACTTCTTCAGTTTGAGCCCACCACAGAGTTAAAGTTAAAGTTTAAGCTTGCTGGATTTTAACCCTCCTATCAGAGGTATCGCCCATGCTCTGGCGGGCGTCAGCCGGTGCAAGCCCCAACCCCTCACTGTGGTGCCCAGACATAGTTAGTTAGGAAGGGCATCCAGCCTTAATCCCCCGATATCCAATATGACTGTGTCCACCCCTCTTCGAATGGAAAATAAATGTGACACAAAACTGTGTGTAATTCTATATGTTTCAATCCCCAAGACATCAGTCTTTATATGTTTTGCAACTCTCACCATTTTTCACTCATACTAACTATTCATATTCACACTTTATTCTGAGGCCAGATACTCCTTTCATTTCTGTTTTCTTGCAGCAGGAAGATAAAACTTCCGGAGAAGAGGATAGTCGAGTTAACGCTCTTCACAAGACACCACAGTGCTATACCCAACCCCTCTCGGTGCATGAGAATCGGGGAGAAGCTTCGGTAACCCGGGCAATCACCTCATTATATTGACTCACTTTGTGCCAATCGACAAATGAAAAAGTTTTTTTTTTATGATTGTGACACCAGGACGGAAAAAAAAATCGGGCTAGGGCACGAAGAAAACAAATAGAGAAACAGAGTTGATGTGTGTTGTGACTTGTCATATGTGAAGGAATAATAAAGGATGTGTAACGAATATCCGAGAATATTCGTTGTTAATGTAAACATAGAAAATAGAACCGTAACTCGTGTATTCTTGCTGCCTATGATGAACTACACTTGCATAGGAGCTACGTTTATTGGTTGTATCAAGCAACGGTGTAAGGGCACTGCCGCATTGTAGTTGGGAAGTGATAAACCTATGTTCGAGGCCACCGTTGGGCGATGGGAAGGCTCATTCATCCTTAATTTCACACCTCCGTTCTGTCTGTGTCCACCCTAATTCAAATCGGAATGAATAGTGATACATAAGTGTAAAACACTCTTTTAAGTAATGGTATAAATTATGATTGTAAAAAAGCTTTTGTGAGTTTTGTGGTGGATTTTGATGTAATTTGTAGATTGCAATATATATTTGATTTGCCTAAGTGTTGTAGGTATTGTTATAAATGTTTAAAGATTTCTGCATCTCCAATATCCACCATTGGGAACTTAATGGATATATCCCAAGTTCAGATATTTTGTGATATGGAAAGATAGGAATAGGTTACTAGATAATATGATAAAAAGCTTTATGTATTAATTCATAGGAGTTATAACTAAATATTTCAAATTTTATATATTAACTAAAATTGTAAACAAGATGTTCGGTTTCCAAATGTGTAGTTAGGATATTTGACATGCGAGATAGACATAAGAGAGAACACGGGTGAGGTGATGTTTTTCTGAGAATATGAAAAATAAAAAAGTATTAAATGGAGGTGAAAAGGGTGAAAGTTTGAAAAAAGTATTAAATGGAGGTGAAAAGGGTGAAAGTTTGAAAAAAGTATTAAATGGTGGTGAAAAGGGTGAAAGTTTGAAAATAAAACTTTTTTTTCTTGTTAAATACTGCAGTGTGAAAACTGGTTTTCTGTATTAGTAGTAATTCAGATCTTATGTTCCTATTTTTGTAATAGGATTGGTTCTGTTTTACAGTTCCTGTGCTCTGTCAGTCACAAATGACAGAAAAGCTCTTGGATAAGAATTTGTACATCTATTGCAGTATAACATATGCAGTTGTTTTGCAGTATTATAATGTCTAGTTTCTTATTGACGTGAAATGTATTTAGGTTTTTGTAAAAGTGTTTCTTCTCATTTTTTAAACCATTTATGTGAGGGCATACAGGGTTAATAGGTATGGAATATGTATACCCTAGGGTGAATGGTTGGGTGTGGGAGGAGTGTGTTCAGGCAGGTAGGGGTCCCATGTTTAGGTAGTGGGGAGGTTAGGATGTACTGTCATTGCTAAGTGGATGATTTTCGTCAAAAATTCGGCTATCCAAAAATTCATTTTATATCACTGTCTGGTAACATATCTTAACTGTCAATTATATAATCTTTAATATATTGACCAGTGTTTGTTATCCAGTTTGTAACCCGGAATTACGGTATTCCATAGTGTCTTATGGAATCCTGGTCATATTATGGTGTTCCTCTTTTATTATTTGTTATTTTTGTCATATTAATAGTGCTAATAAACTGTTTAGCAAAGTCTGGGGTTTATTTCCTTTTCTTTTATAGCGTAGTTTTCTATGAATGTATTTAATGGATAACTAAAGTATTTTGATCTGGGTAATAAAGCTCCGCCTTGAACGATAATCTCGATTTTGTTTTTATTTAAAAAAAAAAAAACAATGTTTGCATGTTCAAATAAATTTTTACAAATTTACAAAAATATATCCCTCCCATTCCCCTTGCTAGTAAATATAAAACCTTTGCTATTAAAAAATAAAAAAAATAAAAAAAATAATTTAATAAAATTTCATAAATCTAAGTTGGGAAGGTTTCATCCAACCTTCTACTCCTATGACAAAGCGAGGAGAACAGCGCCAAATCGTTCAAAGACAAAAGACATCACGTGCCTATCAAGACACGTGATGTCAAAAAAAAACTATCCTCCCCCCCACATACAGAGAAAATGGAAAAATTATGGGAGTCATATGTTTTATACATAGAAGGGCTACATATTCGCTCAATTACTTTCAACTCATTATTCGCAATTTTGAAAATACAAAAAAATTTATCATTACCCTTTGGGGGCAATCTACGAATGTGTAACCCTTCTTTACAATATAATTTTTTGTTCACCATTTTTGAAATTACAGCTGTCAAACATTTCATCTATACAACAATTCGAAACAAATTAGTTACTTCTAGGAACCGCTGTAGGGCAGTAGTTAGAGTGCAAGACTGGGGGAGTGACAGATCTGGCATTGACCCCACCATGGGGCGTGAGGAAGGCCATCCTTTCCTAATTACCCAACCTGTCTGAGTCCATCCCCATTCGAATGGGAATCAATAACTCAAGATGGCAAATAAGTAGGAAGCCCTTCCTAAAGGGGGGTTTACACGGTCAAACGGTTCGTCGAACGCGGTTCGACAGACAATTGTTTGAAGTGATGTTCGAATGTGTGAACGGGGTAATTGGTTGTCGAACACGTTCGACAAACGTGTTCGACGACCAAATACCCCGTTCACACGTTCGAACATCACTTCAAACACTTGTCTGTCGAACCGCGTTCGATGAACCGTTTGACCGTGTAAACCCCCTTACCACCCCGTGATGGGTTCAATCCCGGATCTACCACTTAAGTCGTGTACTCGAACGACTGCCCAACAGCGGTGCCCAGGCACGAGACGACAAACAAGCAGTAATAAATTATGTAATTACGCGTCCATTCAAGAGTGACGAGACTTAATCTATAAAAAAAAATCAAGTTTGAACTCGAGGAAATAAGAATTCTCTTGTCTGGACGACGCATTTACAAAAATTCAACAACCAAATATTTTTATTTTCCCAACGCATCTTCCAAATACTGCTGGGTATATAATTCCTTTTATCAGTACATTATGAAATTTTCATTACATTTAAAAGTCACGTGTGTGACCTGCTTAATCACAACAAATTCTCCCTTTAAAAAAGACACAAAGTTATTCCAGTACAAGAGATTTTTATCCAGCTGCAGAAGGGCTACATATGAACTTAAAATTCTTTTGGTTTTATCGGGATTATTAATATGAATTGGCTTTTAAAACCATTTAAGATATGAATCCTGATGTGATTCTGAACATGGACCTGAATGACTATATGTAGACCTCCTTTACAATGCTAATTTCGATGAATTCCGTAAAATTGATAATTTTGAAAATTTCAGACAAGAGATTTTTAACATTTTACGAAAAACTCATTATATGCCATTACGAGAAAATAGAAACCAAGAGTACTTGAATTTTAATGCAATTTTATTGTTACATTGAAGGCTATTGATTCCCTTTCCATAGCACTTTCTAGAAAGTGCTCCCTTTCTATAGAACTTTCAGGAGCCAGTGATCCCTTTCTATAGAACTTTCAATAGCCAATGTTTCCCTTCCATAAAACTTTCAAAAAAGTGCTCCCTCTTTCTAGCAATTTGAAGAACCAGTGCTCCCTCTCTCTAGCTATAAGAAGAACCAGTGCTCCCTCTTCCTAGTAATTTGAAGAACCAGAGCTCCCCCTCTATTTGAAGAACCAGTGCTCCCTCTCTAGCAATTTGAAGAGCCAGTGCTCCCTATCTTTAGCAATTTGAAGAACCAGTGCTCCCTCTCGCTACCAATTTGAAGAACCAGTGCTCCCTCTCTCTAGCAATTTGAAGAACCAGTGCTCCCTCTCTAGCAATTTGAAGAACCAGTGCTCTCTCTCTTTAGCAATTTGAAGAACCAGTGCTCCCTCTCTCTACCAATTTGAAGAACCAGTGCTCCCTATCTTTAGCAATTTGAAGGACCAGTGCTCCCTCTCTCTAGCAATTTGAAAAACCAGTGCTCCCTATCTCTAGCAATTTGAAGAACCAAAGCTCCCTCTCTCTAGCAATTTGAAGAACCAGTGCTCCCTATCTCTAGCAGTCTAAAGAACCAGTGCTCCCTCTCTCTCTAGCAATCTAAAGAACCAGTGCTCCCTCTCTCTCTAGCAATCTAAAGAACCAGTGCTCCCTCTCTCTAGCAATCTAAAGAACCAGTGCTCCCTCTCTCTAGCAATCAAAAGAACCAGTGCTCCCTCTCTCTAGCAATTTGAAGATCCAGTGCTCCCTTTCTCTAGCAGTTTTAAGAACCAGTGCTCTTCCCCTCTAGCAATTTGAAGAACCAGTGCTCCCTCTCTCTAGCAATTTGAAGAACCGGTGTTCCCTCTCTCTAGCAATCTGAAGAACCGGTGCTCCCTCTCTCTAGCAATTTGAAGAACCAGTGCTCCCTCTCTAGCAATTTGAAGAACCAGTGCTCTCCCCCTCTAGTAATTTGAAGAACCAGTGCTCCCCCTCTCTCTAGCAATTTGAAGAACCAGTGCTCCCTCTCTCTTGCAATTTGAAGAACCAGTGCTCTCCCCCTCTAGCAATTTGAAGAACCAGTGCTCCCTCTCTAGCAATCTAAAGAACCAGTGTTCCGTCTCTTTATAGCATTTACAAGATCCAGTGCTCTAATTTTCACAGTAATTGTAATATTAACATCTTGGAGAATAAAATAAGAGACTCAAAGAGAAAAGCTTGGACTCTTATGCGTACTAAGGCATTATAGTCATTCATCTACTCTGGTTTTTATTTCCTTTATTATTTTATATTGATATATCTGCCTTATAAGCTTTATACTAAATATGTTGCCTGTATAATACCTCAACTAAGTAATGATTACAAAGTTCAGTTATATAAGTTTACATATGGTTTAAAATTACACGAAACAACACATTATATAATTATGAGATTTAAGTCTAACACAAGTGGGCAACACGCTTCCATGTCCTGGGAAAGGTTGAAAATATGTAGACGGAATATATTTTCATACAAAAACTTCCAATGAATTTTCATCTGAGGAGTCACGCTGATCATGACCACGTTAAAGCAGTGAGGATGTTCTTTCTACACTTTTTGACCTGAAAAGAAAAATATAAGAAGCCATTTATGCCATATCTAGTGATGTATGAATAGATTTTTATATTATTTTATGTCACATAGTTAAGATCTAGTATTTTTCATACATAATTGAATGAAGCACTATTTCACAAATGAAAGTCTCTAATTATAAATTTAATAAAAAGGAAATTCTTCTTGAGTGATCAATTTCAAATCGAATCTCCTACCACTGACAAATACAAAAAAAAAAAATCATGTGTGAATTTATCAGATTTCCTTTCCATAAAACATAGAGAATGGTCAGAGATCAAATCCATCTACTCAGACACCTTTTGGCAGATTAGATGAAAGAAAGCATTCATGTTACTTGCTTTTTTATTTTCACATGATGTCAAATCTCCTTGGAGCTTACAGAATGACCACAACTGAACAAATAAAGGGAGTCAGTGGGACTTCTTCGTAATTCTACCTATGCTGACCCCTCTGAAGGAGCTATTGTAGCTCAAAATCCTGACTCATCAACTACGAGAAAACATTCATATTAGTTTTATTACCATGTCGCCATATCCTCCTCAGAGCTACCAGATTGCCAAAGCTGAATGAATAAAGGGAGGCAGCGGAACTTCCTTTTACTACGTGTCATTTCACCCCCTTTTATTGGTTGCTCTGTATCAAGAACAAAAAAGGTCAGAGGAATACTGTAATAGTTTTTCCCTTCAGTCCACACAATTAAGCATAGTATTTTCCCAACCAACACTGATATCTTTTAGTCAACATTTCTGACATGTTGGGAATATGAGGGCTTTACTCTTACGACCCCTATTACTAAGGACTAATATTACATACATAGACTATCTGCACTCTCCCTTGTAATGGGGATGGACAAGTCAAAGCACACACATTCACCAAAAACTAATATACCTCGATCACTCCTCTTAACTCCTTGGGAATAAATGACTACCACAATCCCCCCACTTTTACAACCCTGCCTGGAACACCGACAGGTATTTGGTCAATTATTGTAATAATAAACCCCAGGAAGTTTTTACAACACTGAAGATAATGATCATTGTATAATCACCCTTTGAGCATAATGATTAAATGCTGATAGAGGACAACTTGTGAATTATAGAATAATTATTTTTTCTTAAGCGTTTGAAATGGTATTATTCTTGCATCATTTATGTGGCATGATTGTTTAAATATTTTCTTTTTTTGTAAATTATGTACTTATTTGATGTTCATACTGCACGACTATTTACAACCATGAAATGACACTGTCATCAGATGATGTGTGTTTACAATGAGAATTTTTTGGTAATACTGAAGCAACTACCAGCTGTTATCATGCGATTGCACAACCTTCTTGCTTAGCAATGCCTGAAGATTCCATCCTCTTGCGTCGAGTGACATATGCACCGTGTTTTTATGTCACTAAGTCTCTCCATGGATGTGAACGGGCACAGATGTTGCTTCTTTTAAGGTGGATTAGGGCTGGGGGCTCTTCCTAACGTCTAGCGGTGGGATCAAACCTCCTTCAGTCACTCCCAGACTCAATCACTCCACCAATGAAATAAATAGATCCTCCTCTTGCATTAGATTGTTAAACCTGTGAAAACAATATATAATGCTCTTAAAATTAAATTGAACTTATTTCAATTGTATCACCTAATAAAAACAAAATATCAGTTAGCAAAAGACGGTGTATGGAGCACTCAAAGCACTGCTTTACAAATGTTTAAAAATGTATATTAGCCTGTTAAGAAATTAATGGTAATTGCTCTCTGTTGTTCTTGGGGAGGGGTTATTGGTAAGGCACAGTTTTGGGTCACAATTAAGACCCCATTCGAATGGGGGTAAATAGAGACAAGATGGAGCTGGGGTATCAAGGCTGAATGTTCTTCCTACCACCCCGCAGTCTTACACGATCCACCATTGAGCTACCGCAGCTCCTCACATTAGCTAAGAGTACTGATTATATTTTACTTTGTGTGTGATTACCTAATTGTGATTACCTAATTGTGTTTACGGGAAAGAGCCCAAAGCTCGTATCTTCCCGTCTCCTCATCGGTTCCATTTTAGACTTAGTGATACTTATCATACCTGTCCTTAAAACTATGGATTGAGATAGCATTAACTACCTCCTCGCATGGCAAATTCCAATTATCAACTACACTTACACTGAAAAAGTATTTCCTTACATCCTACAAAGAAGTTTTCTTACGAAGCTTCAAACTATGACCTCTAGTTCTAGGGCCAGCCATATCAAAATATCGATCCCTATCCACTCTATCATAACCATGAAGGAATTTAAAGACTGTCACCATATCCCCCTCACTCTTCTAGCTGCGAGTGATGGTAAGTCTAATTCCCTCAGCCTCTCATCATAACTGAGATTGCGTATTTCTGGCACCAGTTTCGTGGCATGTCTTTGAACTTTTTCAAGCTTAGCTATGTGCTTTTTCAAGTGCGGATTCCAAAAGGGGCTGCATATTCGAGTTTTGGCCTCACATAGGTTACATAAATATTTCTGAACATTTCCTTGTCCATGTGCCTGAAGGCTACCCTTACATTTGATAAGAATGCATATGCTGCCCTTACTATGCCATTTATATGTATTTCTGGAGACAAATCTGCCAGTATGTTTACTCCTAGATCTCTCTCATTTTCTGTCTCTTGAAGTTGTACTCCAGCCACCGAGTAGTCAAGCTTGGGCCTTCTTGCACTTGTACCCATTCTCATTACCTTACATTTTGAAGTATTGAATTTCATTAGCCACTTTTCTGACCACTCATGTAGATTATTTAGATCCTCCTGAAGTTCTCTACCATTGTTCTCGTTTTTTACTTTCTTCACAATCTTTGAATCATCTGCAAACATATTCATGAATGAATTTACAGACTCTGGTAGGTCATTTACATATACAAGGAACAAAAGTGGCCCTAAAACTGAACCCTGTGGAACTCCACTACGAACTCTTCTCCATTCAGACACTGAGTGTCTTACTCTAACCCTCTGTTCCCTTCTTTCTAAGTAAGTTTTTATCCATTCCAAAACATTTCCACCTATTCTAGCCATTGATTGCAGCTTCCTAATAAGTCTCCCATGTGGAACAGTGTCAAACGCTTTCTGGAAGTCTAGGAATATGCAATCTGCCCAGCCCTCTCTTTCCTGTAAGATTCGGCTTACCTCATCATAAAATTCTAATAAGTTTGTTACTGTTGATCTAACTTCTCTGAAACCATGTTGCCTCACTGACAAAAAGTTGAAGGATTCCAAGTGAAGAGAGATATGTTTCCTTAGTAGTTTCTCCATAACATTGCAAACTATGCTGGTCAAGGAAACTGGTCTATAGTTCAGAGCCGTATCCCTCCTTCCCTTTATGAAGATAGGTATCACATTTGCTTGTTTCCAGCATCTTTGAATCTCCCCCGACTCCAGTGACTCCTTAAATATGATACTTAGTGCCACTGATATTGTGTTTGCGCATTTTTTAAGCACATGAAGGGATATGTCATCAGGACCTGTAGCTTTATGTGTGTGTGATTACCTAATTGTGATTACCTAATTGTGTTTACGGGAAAGAGCCCAAAGCTCGTATCTTCCCGTCTCCTGATCGGTTCCATTTTAGACTTAGTGATACTTATCATACCTGTCCTTAAAACTATGGATTGAGATAGCATTAACTACCTCCTCGCTTAGCCAATTCCAATTATCAACTACTCTTACACTGAAAAAGTATTTCCTTACATCCTGCAAATAAGTTTTCTTACGAAGCTTCAAACTATGACCTCTATGACCTCTAGTTCTAGAGCCAGTGTGTGTGTGTGTGTGTGTGTATGTGTATGTGTAAGTGTGTGTGTGTGTGTGTGTGTGTGTATGTGTATGTGTAAGTGTGTGTGTGTGTGTGTGTGTGTGTGTGTGTGTGTGTGTGTGATTACCTAATTGTGATTACCTAATTGTGTTTACGGGAAAGAGCCCAAAGCTCGTATCTTCCCGTCTCCTGATCGGTTCCATTTTAGACTTAGTGATACTTATCATACCTGTCCTTAAAACTATGGATTGAGATAGCATTAACTACCTCCTCGCTTAGCGAATTCCAATTATCAACTACTCTTACACTGAAAAAGTATTTCCTTACATCCTGCAAAGAAGTTTTCTTACGAAGCTTCAAACTATGACCTCTAGTTCTAGAGCCAGCCATATCAAAATATCGATCCCTATCCACTCTATCATAACCATGAAGGAATTTAAAGACTGTCACCATATCCCCCCTCACTCTTCTAGCTTCGAGTGATGGTAAGTCTAATTCCCTCAGCCTCTCATCATAACTGAGATTGCGTATTTCTGGCACCAGTTTCGTGGCATGTCTTTGAACTTTTTCAAGCAGATTATTTAGATCCCCCTGAAGTTCTCTACCATTGTTCTCGTTTTTTACTTTCTTCACAATCTTTGCATCATTTGCAAAAATATTCATGAATGAATTTACAGACTCTGGTAGGTCATTTACATATACAAGGAACAAAAGTGGCCCTAAAACTGAACCCTGTGGAACTCCACTACTAACTCTTCTCCATTCAGACACTTAGTGTC
>JAXCGZ010012540.1:2500-23251 GCA_037179515.1 Halocaridina rubra | reverse complement strand
GCCTATGCAAAGTAACTTTACCTTAATGAAGATGGTAGAATTAATGTGCCGGAGGTATACTGGATTTTTACCCAAGTTAAGTTTTCTCACTCCAAGTTGAAAGACAAGTCGATACTGTAATTTATTTGTCTAGATATTTTTCAGTTTGTAATTTTCAAATACTGATTTTACTTTCGAAGTTGGTATAATTTTAGTTATGGGGATTAATGAAATATGGCTTTTTTATATAAATAAAAGAATAGACACCTGAACTAGGCTGAAACGAGATCGATCCCACACCATTATTGAAATCGACGGCTGTTAGAGTCCATATGTACCCATAAGAGGGGTCCGAGGGCATAGCCCCCCGGCTATGGAGAACGATGCATTTTTAGAAGAAGGAACTATTCTCACATAATAATATAACAGTATTTTTCCGATAGTATTTTTGTGTGTGTGTGTGTGTATGTGAAATAAACAATTCTAAACTCCATTTCTGGTGCATAGCACTGGATGTAGACTTACTCCGCCCCCCATTGTCCCTAACAGTCACAAGGAGAAGTGTTGGGAATCGAGGTTTTGGGTGGGGAAAAGCAAAAACGATGATATGCAGCAGAAATGAAGCACAAAAACTTTTATTCCAAAAAGAAAGGTGTCAAAAGAAATACATTTTTGGTGTGTCCTAACTTAACCTAGGGGAACGCATCCTCCCTAACTGGGGGTTTCGCCCTTGAACCCCCTTAGGATTATTTTTTCCCTAACCTGGGACTGTGCTCCCCAGATGCCCCTTAGGGGTACATATGGACCCTAATAGCCATCAATTTCTCTAAAGGGGTTTGATCGATTTCGTTTCAGTCTAGTTCAGGTGTGACCCATAAAATATACGGTTCAAATGTGCTCTCACCTTAATCTAATTCTGAGGAAATAAGAGGCCTAGATTGCCCTGCTGTGAAAAACTAATCGTAACTACAGCCGGTACAGGACCGAATCGGATCGACCATGATACAAAAATGAGTAGAAAGAGAAATAAAGAGGAAAATATGGCTTTAAGAAAGAATATTCGTGATTGGCTGAAAATAACCAGTCAAGACAAAGCTTAAAATGATTACCTAACTATATATGATGTCAGCCCCCCCTCCCCCCCCAAGACAATATAGAAGCGCATCAAAAGTCAACCGATGCCGTAAAAAAATAAAATAAAATCCCAACAGGAGTGAATATGTGTGACAGTGTTCACGACTCCAGTAGACTTAGAAGAAATTTTTCAACAAACCAAAATGGCTTATTTTTTAAAAATCGTCCCTTCATTATTGAGAGGCAGCACCGGATAAATATGGGGTTCATTATTATGGTCTTAGTGAGATCTGTTATTCTATTTATATAAAAAAGCCATACTTTATTAATACCCCGGTCTAAAATAATACCAACCTAAGGGGGTCAGGGGGCAAATCCCCTCGCTAGGGAGGACACGTTCCCAAAGGTGAGGTGGGTAGGACGCACTAGTAATGTTTTTTTTAACTATACTTTGTGGAATAAAGGTTTTTGTGCTTCATTTCTGCTGCATATCACCCATTTTTGCTTTTCCCATACCCAAAACCCCGATTCTCAACACTTCTCCCTGTAATTCTTAGGGGTAAGGGGAAAATGGAAAGTCTACATCGAGTGTGTTGCACCAGAAATGGAGTTTAGAATTGTTTCTTTCACAAAGAAAACTGTCGAAAAAATTCCGTTTTATATATATATATATATATATATATATATATATATATATATATATATATATATATATATATATATATATATATATATATATATATATATATACACACACACACAAGAGAATGATCCCCTCTTCTAAAAATTTTCCTCTAATTATTTACTGTGCATATATTTTTAGTAAAGTTCAGCCAGTGTGTATTATAATCTTTATAACATCAGTTTTTATATTAAGTAAAGGGGGGGGGCTCCATTTCTCATTGATTGAGCACACACGTTAGAAGGTGACGACCCTGTCAACGAGTGATTATTCCCCTCCTCGGGGCATTAGGAAAGGCAATCAGCCTCGATTCTGTAACTGTAATTGGTTTATGTGATAAACTGGAACAAAAAAATTGGATCTTGTCAAGAAGAGTAACCCCAAGGGTTCTCCAGATTTATTCAGATTTGCAGAGCGAGTCATTTAACCTAACCTGCCTAACCAAGCTTAACTATTTACGGGCTTTATAACTTTACTTGGATTCTGGGATTTACTTATCTTTACAAGATACAAAAAAAAAATTAAGCCATGTATTTATTGTGTAGTTTGGGCATTTATACTTGTTTATTTGGATGTTTTGTTGGTTCATATCAAACTAATACAGTATATCAATATTCAGAAGGAGAGTCATTTAACTGTAATTTAATTTGAGAGCAAATTCATAATTTAAAAAAAAAATCCAAGTTCACCTTTGCAAGTATTGGTAATGAATGCCTCATCCTTAGGAAAAGTTTATGCCAATTATCACTGTACATGCTACCATATACAGTTTTCTGGCATTCAGCGATATTCAGTAGTACAGTTTTTAGAAAATATTAAAAAGAAAATAAAACTTTAGAACATATAGCTCTGAAACTATATACAGTATTATCACAACTAGTACTGTTCTCACATAAATTTGAATTGTATTATTTACTACAGCTGAAGAGTCTTCTGGACTTGAATAGAACTGTCTAGGACAGTTCAATGTTAAGTCTTCCTTCTTTTTCTATGCCTACATCAGCACCAAATATTCTTGGATATTTGTTACCCCATCTATTATTCTTTCACATCTGACAAGTCACAACACTCCCCATCACTGTTTTTCTTTACTTTGTGTTTTCTTCGTGCCCAGGCCCAATGAGGGCAGATTTATTTTTTTTCTTCGACCTGGTGTCAATTATGTAAAAAAAAAAAAAAAATGCAGATGCCTTCCAACTTGCGAACAAGTTATGTTCTGAATAGCTGTTTTGTTTCCTGAATTGTTCGTAAGTTTATAGGTTGTATGTACAGAACTGTATTGGGTGTTCATTACTGTTTATGTCTACCAAATATTCCTACATCATGTACGTAACATAGGTTTAAGGTGATGGATGAAAGATGGTAAGGTGTTGTGGTAAATATTGTGTTTATCACAGACACAACACTGTAATAAAGCATAATACGAATTATATTAATAAATTGTAATTTTAATAGTGTTAAGAAAGTGTAATAATAATAATAATAATAATAACAACCTTTAAAACTGGTAGAGTAGGTTTGAGGTGATAAATGAGATATGATAGAGTGTTGCGGAGTTCCTTAATGCATTTGTTTTCTTATTCTAAAGACACATTACTGTAATAAAAATAAATTATATTAATAAATTGCGATAATAATAATATTACTACATTGTAAGAATAACACTAACATCTGAAATTGGTAGAGTAGGTTTGAGGTGATGGGTGAAAGAAGGTAAGGTGTTGCTGTGTTACAATGGCAGTGGGATAGTGATGTCTAGGAGGAGGAGGTGGAGACGGCAGTGGTGTATGGTTCGACTTTTTCTTGGGGATCATCATGTTTCTTGAAGACTTGTCCTCCGGAAGTCTGCACTGTCGTTTTTTCTTTGCAGTGTATAATAGTAACACTGGATGGCATCATGGATATCTATTTGCTACTTTTGAGAATCTCTCAGCATTTGGGTCCTGGTTCTCAATATAGTGAGAGCTGTCTCTATATGAGTAAACCCCTGGCCATCAACTTCATGGAACAATTCATATTGAAGAGCCTGCTACATTCACCATTTTTTCACCACTGTCAAACTTCTTTATCATCGCCACTTTTGTTTCCTTCGAGATAGTTTGTCATATTTAACATTATCTTTAAGATCACTATCCTTATGCTATTCGTCACTCATGATGGATAGTCAGTCTACAGTACTAAATATTTTGCAATAAAAAATCTGGAACGCAACAAAAGGTTCTCTAGGGGGCGCGAGGTGAGTAAACAGTAATGACAGCATGCTGTGTGTTACAGTGCTGCGCACCATCGATAACAGCCAAAAGTTGCACTAGGCAGGAGGGGTGCGGCCTGCTAAAGTATGAACTTGGATTCGTATTTGTATTCATATTTGTGTTTTCATATTTGTTTTGAATTTGGTTTGTATCTATGGATATTCATATATCTGATATTCATAAGTTGGGAGTTGTTTATATTGATTAAGTGCAGTACAGTAATCTAACCTTGATTTAAAGTTTACAGGAGGTTTGGAATGGGTTATATGCAAAATGTTGACACTTTTATGTAAGGATTTTGAACAGACACGAGTTTTGACTCGAGCAGGGAATGGGAGAAGTAACTTACCCCAGAAGATCATGGACAACTGTATACAGGGGGTCCTCTGTTTACGTGGGGCTTGAATTATGATGTTTTGTGGTTACGATGCAGGCCCATAAATTAAAAATAAATTATTATTTTGACCTACTTGGTTCGTTTTGTAAATACAAACTTCGCGTGCCGAACAGGTAGTGAGTATGGCGGACAGATACACAGCTTTCAGCACTGTTGTATGCGTATATATAGAGTTAATGGCTTTATTTATGTATTTAGTTGTTTGAAGGAATTAAATTTAATGTATTTACAATATTGCCAAATATTAGCATGCAAAAAAGTTTTTCAAGTGTGGTGAAAGAATACATCGTCACGCAGCATTAGACTGAGAAGAAGAAGAAGCGTCACTCAGTTCATTCTCATATGCCATATTATTTCTCGTGCTCATCTGCTCTTTCATTGGTTTCGCTCATGTTTGCTCGTTATTGACCTTAATATGATTCCCAAGCATATATACATATAAGCACATTACATATGTGAAAACATGAATCATTTTTTTACCCCGACCGGGACTCGAACCTAGGACTTATGATTACTAAGTCAAGGCGCTACCACTACACCACAGAAGGTTAAAAGGAATCCAACCTTATAGCTTATATCTGCTATACTTAGGAATGAACGCATTCTAACTGAATGCCACTATGTTCATATTACAGATTCCCCAACCTCACTCGTGGCTTCATTTTTAGCATTTAATTCAATTCCCAATCTCATTCGGGCCATGAAATTATCAAATAAGCACATTACATATGTGAAAACATGAATCATTTTTTACCCCGACCGGGACTCGAACCTAGGACTTATGATTACTAAGTCAAGGCGCTACCACTACACCACAGAAGGTTAAAAGGAATCCAACCTTATAGCTTATATCTGCTATACTTAGGAATGAACGCATTCTAACTGAATGCCACTATGTTCATATTACAGATTCCCCAACCTCACTCGTGGCTTCATTTTTAGCATTTCATTCAATTCCCAATCTCATTCGGGCCATGAAATTATCAAATAAGCACATTACATATGTGAAAACATGAATCATTTTTTACCCCGACCGGGACTCGAACCTAGGACTTATGATTACTAAGTCAAGGCACTACCACTACACCACAGAAGGTTAAAAGGAATCCAACCTTATAGCTTATATCTGCTATACTTAGGAATGAATGCATTCTAACTGAATGCCACTATGTTCATATTACAGATTCCCCAACCTCACTCGTGGCTTCATTTTTAGCATTTCATTCAATTCCCAATCTCATTCGGGCCATGAAACTATCAAATAAGCACATTACATATGTGAAAACATGAATCATATCTGTAATATGAACATAGTGGCATTCAGTTAAAATGCGTTCATTCCTAAGTATAGCAGATATAAGCTATAAGGTTGGATTCCTTTTAACCTTCTGTGGTGTAGTGGTAGCGCCTTGACTTAGTAATCATAAGTCCTAGGTTCGAGTCCCGGTCGGGGTAAAAAAAAAAAAAAATGATTCATATATACTTATATAGTAAAACGCTCAGTAAAGGTAGAAACTGCTACGAACATTGGCCGCTTACTAGGGTTAACCTGTTTGACCATGGCAACTATCATTAGAAATAAAAATCGCATCCTTACACACGTGAAAGGTTTTGCTCCTTTGATGTCCACTGTGATTGCTAAGCAACATAGTGGCCTCATGATCGAAATGGAAAGGTTATTAGTTCTTTGATTTAATGGCCAGCATCGATAGTATATCCCAGTGAGCCTCATGTTGATACAGGAAAAAGCGAAAAGATTGTTCGATGCCGTGAAAAGGGAAAAGGGGGAAGAGAGTGAAAGTGAAAAGTTTGTGACCGGTAGGGGTTGCTGTATGCATTTTGGGACTCGTACTAATTTGCAAAACCTGAGAGTGCAAGGTGAAGCTGCTAGTGGTGATGAGAAAGCAGCAAAAGAGTTTACCAGTGTGTTAGTAGAAATATTTAGGGAGTGATGTTGCTTTGCCAAACAAGTATTTAATGTGGATGAGTCTGGCTTGTTTTGAATGCGTATGCCTAGTCGTACATACACCGCCAAGGAGGAGAAGACAGCATCTGGCCATAAAGTCAACAAGGAGAGACTGACTTTGCTTTTGGAGGCTAATGCTGCTAGGGACATCAAGCTGAAGCCCTTGTTGATTTACTTGGCAGAAAGTCCAAGGACATTTGGAAGGGTCAACTGCCTGTCATCTGGAAGTCGAACTTGAAGGCTTAGATATCCTTTCAGATACTTGAGGACTGGTTCAGCAACCATTTTTTGCCAGAAGTGGAGAGGTACTGTGCGTCCAATGGTCACCTGTCCATTTGGATGACTCTCATCCTAATATCAAAGTGGTTTACCTTCCACCTAATACCACTTTTCTCTTACAACCAATGGATCAGGGTTTCATTGCCCCTTGCAAGGCCTACTACCTTCAAAGGACAATCGCTGTGGCTCTCAGGGCAACTGAGAAGAACAAAAGAACTTGACTCTCAAGGACTTCTGAAAATTGGAGGTAGAGCTTGATGATGTAACAAAGCTGCTGGAATCTCATGGAGAGGAGTTATCTGCTTAGGACCTAATTCGACTGGGGAAGCAGATGGCTGAAGAGGAGGAAGAAATACCAAGCCCAGAGCCCAAGAGATTCACAAGCAGAATTCCTTGCCCTGATAGAGGAAGGGTTGGCAGTGCTCGAGGCTCAGAACCCTGATGTTGCCAGGTACGCTAAGGTCACCAGAGGAGTCACGGAATACTTGCAATGTTGCAAGGAAATTTGGGAGGAAAAGAAGAGGGCATCCTGCCAGACTCACCTCGACCAATTCTTTGTGAAAGAACAGCCCTCACCAACAGATCCTATACCCTCTACCTCAGCTGCCTCTATAGACTCACTTGCCCCAGTATCTGCAGGTTCTCTTGCCTCTCTAGACTCACCTGCCCCAGTCTCTTCTGCACCTGCCTCTCCAGCTTCCTCTTCCTTATAAGCCTGCCTGTCTCTCCCTTCCTTGCAACGCCCCTTCTAGTGTGCAAGATGACCACGTGAGTAAAGGTAAGCAATACTGTATAGTGTACTTTTACTATTTTTGTGTCTTAGATTACATGAGTTAAGGTAAGCAATACTGTATAGTGCACTTTTAATATTTTTGTCTTAGATTATGAACTCAGATTATGTTTCTGTGTTTTAGATTATTTATTTTTAGCATAGGTAGGGTACCTAGATTCGTATTTAGGTGTGTTCTGACTTATGATGAATAGCTGGTTATGACACTTTTCAGGACCGGAACCCTGTCGTAAATCGAGGACCCCCTGTACTGTATATATGATTAGAGCCTTTTTCTATCCATATACAAAAGCCATAATCCCCTTATTAGGTGGGTTGGTGAGTCCAAGCAAAAAACATGACTTTTTGGGAGGAAACTACAAAGGATGGAGTTCCTAGTCCCTTCGTGCTCCCTCATTTAGTCAGCTTTTAAGACACGCAGAGGAACGTGGAAGAGATATTTGTGAGGCTAGGCTCATTTGGACTTGGAGAATAACCGATAGTATTTGATTTAGTAAGGAAGAAATTAAGTGTTTATTTCATGCTTGCCTATTCTTAGGCCTGAGCACATGGTACAGTTGGTTCCAAAAATATCCAGTCCATTTACATTTGTGTATTCCTAAAGGCTATAAGCTTACTTTTTCCAGAGACGAAAGTTGTCACAACCATCCTTTCAACTGCCTCTATATTGTTGAGTGAAATTTCAACTTTTTTGCTTTGTAATAAAATAGGCATGAACTCTTTTACTTAAAGTCACCTAGAGAGATGAATGTAAATTCGTATCACAATAAGAATGATACACATGGAAGCCAAAAAAGCTGTTGTGGTTGTTTACCCTTTTATGTGTCACCATTATTCCCCAGTCGAATGGGGTGGATGCAGAGGGGTTTGAGCAGGGGAATAAAGGCTGGATGCTCTTCCTAACACCTTGTGATGGGCTTGAACATGTGTTTGTCACTTCCTGAGTTGAGCTATTTATCTACTGCCTTACGGTTGGCCCCTTAGAAAGCAAAGAAGAAAAATTTAATAAATGATCATTAAGATTTGATGTAATAACCATAGCTTAGTAGCAAACTATGATCCAAGGATATCAAGGCTTAGGAGCCTTGAGACCTTTGAGAGGGTTGTCTGGTTTTTAGTCAGCACTTACACCTACAATGAAGGAAATTATTGTGGTTAGCAAATGTCTTGGAAGAGGGTCAGAGGAAATAGGTCTCTAGTATCAGTTTAGCTAAGGGTAGCTTTGGTAGTTCAGCGAATGTTGACCATTTTTATATGCCACTATTAATTATGGGTGTGGATTAAAGAAGATTGAATCTGGGAAAGTAAGGATGGATGCCCTTCCAAATGTCCCAAGGTGGGCTTGGTCATGGGTCTGTTACTTCATGAGTCGAGTGTTCTTACCACTGGGCTCAGTGAATATTGTTTAGATATTGTACATACTTCACAAAGCTCTGTAATGGGGATGGGGTTTACTTTTATCATTCATGGTATGAATTATTAAAAAAGATAAGAAAGCTATTAATGGTAGTATTACAAGATGAAATAAAATGTTAATAAGTAATCTAATAGTTTGATTGCTGTGAAGTTACCGTAAAGAGAGAAAGGATAGATTATTTGCTAAAATGCCCATTTCATTAATGGTAATATGTAACATAGTACAGAAGTTGCAAATATTTTCATTGTATAAGCCATAAAATAGACCATCAAGCACCTTTTTCGAACTTGCGGATTGTATGATTGCTCAGAATACTTGATAGTATGCATTTAGTTGGATCGGGGTGCAAAAGTTCAGTGGTAGAACACAGACTCAGTGAAGCAAATAATGTGGGTTCGATCCCTCTGCGGGGTGCTAGGAAGGTCATCCAGCCCTACTCCCCCTGCTCCAACATGTCTGTATACACCCTTATTTGAAAGGGAAATAATAGTGACGCGTTAATCACCGTTCATTATACTATTAGTACGATACAGCATTGTAAGAACTTTGTAGATCGAGTACTTCTGTAACTGTATCTTTGTTGATGTCTAAGTTGAAGATCTGACCAAATGCTTAAAAACTTATTTCCAATTTTCTGGAATGTGTATTTCCAAAAGTGAATTCAGAATTGAAATTAAGGTTCTGGTGAAACAATGTCTCTCATGCTGTAAGTGCAACGAATGTCAGCATTGTATTACACTAACTCTTATAATCCTCCAATGTATGTTCATTTTTAGAACACTGTTGAATATGTAAAGGATGATAGAGGTGTAGCAAATATCTCTCTCGTGTTGTAAGAGCATCTACATCAGGTAAAGAAATGTAATTGAGTATTGTAATGCCTTTCTTTTTTCCTTCCCCACCATAGTGCCCCTGAAAGAGAGAATGAAGACTGTGAACGTTTAATGATACCTTTCTATCTCACTTATACCAATACTGTTGTTGCCACTCCTCTTGCATAAGGGGAAATTAGTATCATATTAAAAAAATCAGTTGATACCATTATCCTTGCCCATTTACCTTTTGGGTGACGAGGGGAAATGTGGCAACCCTCTCACCCAATGGAGCTAAGAGGAGTGATCGAGGTATGTTTGATGAATGCATACTTTGACTTGGCCACCCCCCTGACAAGTAGGATTTCTTCCATTGTATGTACAGTATAGGTGTAGGTAATGTGGTATACATATAGAACGTTATTGTGTGATAACTTTTATAAAAAGTTTTTTTCTATATTCTATGAGATCTAAATGTTGCAGATATTGATATTGGTGGTGTGAACCCCCTTATATCTAGGACGGAGATTCATTGTGGTCGTCCTGGAAACACTAGAATAAGTGCTGGAAAACCTGCCTATAAGTCACAGGTAGGCCTACTTATTTTCCTTTTAATTTTAGGTACACAAAAGAATCAATTCCTTTCATTAACAGTCTCGCAAAGGATGTTTTGAAATATTATTAGTATTGTTATTACTGTATTATTATTATTGCCTCCTCAGGGAGGGGGGCAAGAACACTTCCTCCTTGTATCCCTCCATCATAAAAATCAAGTAAATTAGGCTCAACGAGATGACTGGGAATCCCCTCCTTTGTCTTTTCTTCCCGCAAAGAGTCAAGTGCTTTGACCCCCTCCATGTAAGGTGGAATATGACACTTGCACATAGATAGACCATCATCATAACCCAAGCAACAAACTCAGCTGGAAAAGTCAGAAATTTATAAACCAGATGGTTCCAAGAGGGGATGCAACTAAGTGAGAAAAAGGAAAAGAGAAGTTTGGAAATATATATAATTATATAAATGGTACAACTCAGTTTTGCAGTTCTGACATTCCTCTATAATTTTGAATATTCAGCATCAGAATCTGATTAATAAAAATATATTCCTAGCTTAAACCTCTGAAGCTCCATTGTCTTGAATATCATGGCTATGCAATTCATTTCATTTCTTTGTAGTAGCTAGAATAAAACTTCATGAATACTGAGTGATATTAAATAAACTTTTAATTTTTCGGTGCACTATGCTTTTCTTTACTGTCTAATAGAATTTGAATTTTTGTTTCAAACTGGACATCATATCCTACCATGCAAGCAAGGTGGCCAGTTATATAGCAAAAGAATTATGGTGCTTTACCTGCAACAAAAAAATCGTATAATTTCTATTGTCACCTTAGCTGGTTTTAATGAGGTTTTCTTGCTTTATTCCTTGCTTTTGGATACTTCATTCCTTATCTTAAAATTAGATGTCAATAATATATGAATAGAGTAGTTTCCTACATTCAGCCATCCAGTTACCGTATGATGGTAGTAAGAGTGAAATGTTTGAAATCATAAATTATGGAGTTATTCTAAGCCTGTAACTAGGGGACTACCATAGCAGAACCTGTAGTCTTCAACTCTGAAGGTGATTGGAAGGACATTCTGCTTTATATCCCCAGCTTCAATCCATCTGTGTCCACTCCCAAATGGGGATTAATAGTGACACACAAAATGTAACTAATTATCACTGAATACAGTACTGTATTCTTGTTTGCAAACAGCTATCAAGTCATGTTACTTTCTCTTTATACGTTAGCCTTGTTACAATGTACCCACTTCACGAAGAACACATTCATTCCTCAAATGCTTATTTATTGGTAAGGCATTATTGCACACAATGTCCTCTATGGAGAGGATTTTATTTTACCTTAACAAGTTTGGAAAGTAGTCATTATTAATGAATAGTCTTGACTCTTGCTAGTCTGGAGATTAAAGATGAGTTTCGTAATTCTATTACTGTAAAAATAATGAATTTTATTGGCTGTTGCTTTAGGTTAGAGAATAAAGAATGTGTGCTTTTTGTTTCTGAATATGTATATGAGTCATAAATGGAGAATGTAGGTTTCTGATCAAGGTATATTTGTCTCCAGGTGATTGTGTGTGTATTGACTCAGCCACCCTTCTTCAAGTAGGATAGGGGCTATTGTGTATGTATGTATATGTATATTATATTTATTTTTTTTGCATTAGGAAGAGCAATATCAGGAGATACAAGAACTTCGACGTCACTTGGGAGAGCTTCGGGAGGAACACACCGGACTTAAAACACGTAACAGACGATTAGAAGAAGATCTCACTCGAAGAGACCGACAGATAGAGCAACTGATGGACCCTTCAAAGGTTAGAGGTGCAGATTTTATAATTTGATTCTTTGGTATTTGAAAACTAAACTCTTTGGATTTTCGTTGTTTTGTATGGTTTTCTGAGATATATATAATAGGATAAGTTTTGTGCTCTTAGCATGTTATTATATGAAGACTTACTCATGTTTTTATTCAGTCTCATACAATAATTACAAATGCTTAATTACATTTTGCTCAGATTTTACACTTTGAACATCCCTTTGTTTTTTTTTATCTGAAAAAGGTGTATATTAGCATACTGTATTTAGCATCATATATGCCTTTTTGTATGTCGTGATTAGTCCCCATTAAATTAGGGTGAATAAGACATGTTGGATCTGGGGAATTAAGGCTGGTGTCCTATTCTAACACTCCACGGCAAGATCGAAGCCGTGTGGGTCAGGCTTAACACCTCCCACCTTGGATGCTATACCACTGAACTATTACATCCCACATGTTATTATCATATATGCAATGCAGTAACATATGAGTATAAACAAGGATGCATTAAAAACTATTTTTGATTCTCAGCATATTTATCTTGAAATCCTCTAGTTTTTTCGTTATGATATTTTCACTTTGAACACCTATTTTCATCATATAAATGGAGATTGAGGTGCATAATGGTTACAATACTCAACTCAGAAGATTATGGACCCTTGAAGAAGTCCACCACGATGCATTATCAAGGGCATACAGCCTTAATTCTCCAACTTCAGTATGTTTGTGTCCACCGACATAATGGGGAGTAATAGTGACTTCAAATGAAAAAAAAATCATAAATATGAAGAATGTAGTGTATTTCTAAAACCAATTAGTTGCATTATATCATTAATATTAGAAGTTAAGATTTATGTGATTGTTGTTCTCATGTTATGACCTCACTTATAGAAATATATATGCATATGCAGAGGCATACATATAGTGTATATATATATATATATTGGCCACAGTCACCCTTGTAAGATGGGTGGCTGAGTAAAAGCACATACATTCACTATAATCCAAACATACCTCTACCACTCCTCTGAGCTCCTTGGGGATAAAGGGCTGCCTGAATTCATCCTGCTATCCTGCTTGGTTTACCCAAATGGTAAGTGGGGAAGTCTTCTCTGCCATGGAACCTGACAGTCACAGCTGTACATGCGTGTCATAAGACTATAATTGAATAGGTTATATATTAATATACTCGCAAGTAGACTTTTATCATTTCATTGTTTACTGTACTAAGTCTTACAATAGTGTAAGGCAAAATTATACACAGATCTATATAAATTTTGTATTGGCTTTCATTGAAGTATATTCACTGATATATTAAGCCAGCTTTCAGTTCTTTGAGTACACCGGCAAGAGCTCTTTATTTGAGTATGGGAAAACAGGGAACAACACAGTACCTTAGTGCTTACAACTGTATTTACTTGCTCATCATCTGAGATACCTCTCTGTAAACATGAGTACATAAATACACAAATGCTAAAGTATGCCATTGTTTCCTGTTTTTTTAGTCAGATAATTGTACTTACAGTTTTCACATGTCTCTCATGAAACAGATTTATTTTGAATATGGAAAAAATAACATTTATACTAATGTGCCTCATTTTTCTTCATGTTATGAATACATTAAGATGACTGTGTTTTTACTATCTCTCTCTGCTATACTGCACTTTTCTGACAAGAAAACCACACTTCATAATTATTTTCAGGGTCTTTTATTGGTTATAAATATTCTCAATAATAAAAGAGAGACGTCTAAGTTAATCCATACCCACTTCATCTGGTGCAGTTTAGTATATACAGTAACAGATAATCTTGTTTGCTATTTTATGTGTCACTATTAATCCTATTCGATTGTGGGGTGAACACAGACAGGTTGGAGATGTAAGGGTAATAAAGGCTGGATGCCCATCCTAACACCCGGTGGTGAGCTCAGACATGGGTTTGTCACTTCCCGAATCAAGCGCTCTAACCACCGCACTACTGTAGTCCCAGGGGAGTTAAATAGTTAGAGTATTAGATATTAAGGAATATTGCTTTTCATAACTGCACGGACTAATGCGTGTAGTACATTTTCAAAGTTGGGAAGTGATCCAGTAATGAAGCTTATTCTCCTTGACTACATATTCTCAGTTATGTTCAGATTGTTGTGAAATAGTTAAATTATATTCTGACAGTATTATATAGCGTACTCTGTTTGTTTTCCATAGAAACTAATTTCCCAGTTAGCATCTGTGACTGATGAAGAGAAGAGAATAATGACCTCCAACACATTCTTACCCTTGTTAATTCAGCAGGATAAAGGAGAACACATTAAAGAGTCATATCATTGATAGAGTGCACGATCTGCAGGCGACTAACACAGGTTTTATCCCACTGCCAGACGTTAGGAAGTGTATTCAGCCTTCTTCCTCCAGCTCCAAATGTCTGTGTCCATCCCTAATGGAATGAGGACTAATTTTGACTCATAAAATGGTGCGTGACCACTGACTAGACTTATTATATTGATTTCTCGGGATCTTAGGCTGTTCATACATTGCTTTATTCAGTGTTATTGTGTAATACACAAACTGAGTATTCTACTATGGAACTTTAAATTAATATTGTTAATAGTGAAGGAGAAAGACTTCCATCTTCATGTTCCATGCATGTTATATTAGACAGCTAAAGTTGATAGGGTAGAAGGGGGGATGGCAGGCATTCCTAAGTTGAAGACAAGTTATCTTGTAACCCTATTACCACATTTCCTTTTGTTACAGTTGTAACTAATCTGCTTACTTCAGCAGGATATAACATCTCGAAGAAACGTATCTGTATTTTAAGCTGTTTGTCTGTATAAATATTTTATCTATTAGGATATGATCAAAATTGCATCCTTGGTACTTATCTTTATTACAGAATCAATAACAGTCATGATGTTAGCCACTGTTGCATCATAAAAATGGCCCCTAAAATACACTATTTCATTTATCTGATGAAATTAACTAATTTTATGTTGTCTAAATCCAGCATATTAATACAGTATTTAATGATGCCACTTAAATTTGACAGTGTTCGCATACTTCTGGAATAGCAATGGTCTCATCTATAGCTTGACTTGATATGCAGGCATACCCTTAGCCATCCCTCTGTCCTGTCTCTCTTATTTAAAGGGTCCCTGACTGGATTAAAGGGTGTCAACAGGTACCATCCCTTTTCTTACTTTACCACACCTGTAATGCACTGGATATGGTATCAGGAATTTTTCCCAGTTATGGAAGACCCCTTTCTCTAGTGCAGTATGCGAAACTAAATGAATAGTATAAGGAACCAACCTATAATTAATAAGACCCTAAATACAAATGGGCACATGTCAGAGATTGGCTTTCCAGTGATTTTGTCTTAAATAGCATGACTATAATGATCTTAATTTTATTTATAACTATTAGTCTCCATTATGATGTTGAACACAGTGTAAGTGGGGAATTAAAGCTGGTTGCCCTTCCTAGTGCCAATTGATGAAGTCGATCATGGATCCATCAACTCCCAAATGGAGTATTCTAGCCACTCAGCTACTGTGATTCCCCAAGCTAGCATGGCCATAACAATTTGAAATAAAAAATTGCGATTTGCCAGTAGCATGTTTATGGTTAGAAATAGTATGCTATAACATCAAATCTAACATTATGCTTTGGTTTTGGTGTTCACTAACTCTCCAGAATGATGAAGCTCGAAGGAAGCTAACAGACAAGGGAGCATCACTGGTCTCTAGCTTGAAGCTTAGGGTTTCTCGGCTTGAGGCAACATTAAAGGATAAGGAAACTGAATTAGCAAAACTTCAAGCTTCAGCTAAAGCCACAGCTTTAAACGAAATGAAAATTGAAGCTGAAACCTATTATCAGGAGGTAAGGTTTGAGTCACTCTTTTTGCAGGTGTTCTTTACCAAATTGTGTTAGTTTTTCCGTCATTTGTTTGGTTAATACAGCATTGAATTATAAGGAACCTACCTATAATTAATAATAAGAGGAATATTATGGATGTGGTGAAGGAGGCCATCATGGCATGTTGTAGGATGGAGGAGGATGCATGGATAGGGCAATATGGAGACAATTGACCCACTTTGGCAGCTTGTAATGAAAGAAGGTGAAAAAAAAAGAATTGTATTGAAAAAGCCCATATCACTTTTCATATTTAATATATAGTGTTTTGGTGAACTCTCCATTTCATCATTACTGATAATAATACCAAGATCACTTGTATCATCACTGATAATAATAGCACAATCCCATGTATCACTACTGATAATAAGAGTAAGAGCCTATGTAACATTACTGATTATAGCAAGGTCCCATGTATCATCACTGTTAATACTAGCAAGATCTTGTGTACCATAACTGATAAAACCAAGATCTCATACATCATTACTAATAGTAATAGGAAAATCCTATCTAATGTTATTGATATTAAAAGTAGGATCCCATGTATCATTAATGATAATTATAGTGAGATCCCATGTATCTCAGTTCACTTCCCACAGCAGTGATGTGCTTGATGCATTTGTGTTTCCATAATTTTCATCTTTGTGTCAATTACTATTAGAGATATTGGTAGTCAAGCTCTCTTTTACCATCACCTGAATACTCGATATGAGCTGTTTTCCTAAAATTAACAAATTCACTTCTAGAGTTAGTGAAATAAAGTAATTTCTTAAGTGATCTAACGGCCTATTGCGGAAATGTCTGCTACAGTCATGCTTTGCAAGTTTCAACCTTTTATTGATACTTTTTAGATGTTAACGGTCAGACTCTATCTTTCACCTACAAGTGTGCTATGAGTTGTTTTCATAGAATTAATAAAGAGAAATCGAGAATTAAAACTATAATTATTTCACTACCTGATCTATAGTAACAGTATCTTTTCGGAATTCATGTTCCTGTAATGTTAGAACTGTCAAGATAATTTTCGCTGACGTTGTTGGCCAAGGTTTCTCGTGATATTGCTCAAAGTCAACATAAATAAAAGATTAGAAATATAATAATTAAACTTACTTTACAGGCTAGAGCGATGCATCCCATTCCAGATTCATATTTTTATAAATATTGTAATTTATTGTAGCTATCACATTATCACATGGATGTTTACAGTTAGTCCACATTAAAATGGGAGTGGTCAAAGATATTTTGGAGCTGGAGGAGTAAGGATGGATGCTCTGCCTTATGCCTCGTGGTGGCTTCAAAGCTGAGGTAGTCACTTCTTGACTCATACACATTACCACTAAGCTACCACTGCCTCTATGTTTGCTACCCTCTTCTTTCATAAAATTAACAGAAGTAAATATATAAAGAATGAAAGAAATATTGAATTAAGTATTTCATGGACTGTAGTAATGGAAATGTCTTTGCAGCATTTGTTTCTTCAGGATATGGCAATAATGTAAAAAAAAAAAAAATTATTTTGGAGATCCATCCTGGCTGGTTGCGAACTCTCAATCTATTATCTAATGTATGTACATATGTTATGTTCGACTACTCTATAATTCAAGTTATTTAACTTGCAGGTTGTTAGGTTGAGGAATCAGTTGAATATCGCACAACATCAAGAACAGCATCACAGTAACCAGTATCAGAAAAATCCTCAACTTTACTCATCGCACCCTCAGCAGTCCGTACATTCGCCACACCCTGCGCAGCGTCAGCCTTCATCGCCTCATGACAGTAAAAGAACTAGCGGCGCTCAATGGACAAATCTGCGTAGTGGCCGAGACAGTAGGGATGGTGCACGTAGTAGGCGAGATGGTGATGGACAGGAGTCTCCTTCTACCAGCTTACGGCAAGCATTGCTTCAGTTAGAGGAAGAAAATGTACGACTGGGGAATCAAGTATCGTTGCTGACAGCTGAAAATAATAAATTATCATCCGACGTTGAAAGAATACTCGGGGTCTCAGACGACGTAAAGAGTGAGTACAGTATATATTTTTCGTATTTAGTTTAATATTCCTAAGGCCTGTGTAAAGCAAAATTTACTTTCATATTTATTTCATGCACTTATTTTATGCCTTACAAATCTCTGTCCATCAGTAGCTCAGTGGTGTTATGTTTAGTTTTATTTTTCTTTGGCTTATATTTGACCAAATTTATATGCCCCCCCCCCCCTTCTTCTTCTTCTTCTTCTTCTTCTTCTTCTTCTTCTTCTTCTTTTTTCATATTGGTATAATTTGCATTAGAAATGTACCGTCCATCAGGAGCTCAGTTCATAAATATTTTGATTCCCTTTAAAGAGGGTCCATTTTTAAATCCCAGATGACTCTCACATCTTTTCTTTGTCAGAATTACTTAGAAAAGAGGGAAGGATAATAGTGTTCTTCATTTAGTAAGTCCTGTCACTTCAGCAGTTTGAGGTGTTTGGTCTTTAAAGACCAGTGTCTTTGTAAGCACAAATTTGTCTTGCTTCACTGTAAATATAATGAAACTTCAGTCGCTCATTGGTTGGGCGTGTAAGTCAGAAAACAACTAACTCGGATTTGACCCCTCTTCGGCCTGTTAGAAAAGCATTCAGCCTTATTCTCCCGGCTCCAGCATGTTTGTGACCACCCCCATTCGAATGGATACCAATTGTGGAACACTGAATAGTGCATTATTATTAGTTATCACAATTTGAATATTGAGCTTATAACTGAGTATTTACTGCTGATAAGTTTATTAAATGACCAGACACTATCAATCTTTCTTTAACAAGGTTAATTTTCATAAAGTTGAAGTGCTCTTAATATTTCATAATATTTATTGTTGCATTTTGAGGTTATGGAAGTGTTCAACTAATGGCTAATTATTTTGATTTAAGAATATTTAAATATTGATAGTGTTGTCTTAAGAATGACCAGTATATTTCAAATTAAGGTGTTGCTAATCAATTAAAATTGAGAACACTCTACAATACTCTCTCTTGAAGGTAACTTTGAGGGATTGAGTCGTGCTGAACTAATCAGAGAAATACAGCGTGGCCAGGAAGAGATTGGACGACTTGCTGACCAACACAATATGCTGACTGAGGCTCTTACTAGGAGAAATGATATTGTTGGAGAAAGTTCTATCCTACTTCAGGTAACTTTGATGTTTTCTTGAGTGAAACACCCATTTTGCTGAGCTGCAGTAAAGGGTATTTTCAGTTATCATGTGCCAAAAGATGTTTGTAGAGCTCCTCAAGTAAACCAGAGAGAGATAATGGCTGCCCCAGTCACTTAATATCACATTCTCCTTTAGAGCTCCACTCTAAGCTCACTGGAAAAGTAGGTTCAGTTATCATGTAGCAAACAGCCCTGCAGAGTTGTTCGAGTAAAACCAGAAAGAATCTGGCTGACCCAATCACGTAATATATTTTCCTTTAGATTTCCACTTAAATCTCTCTTTTCTTGAGAATTAAATACTCTTCCATGGATCCACCTATAATTTATGTTGAGTTTAATGTTCTTGTTGGCCCAGAACTGGGACATAAAGTGCTGGCAGCACTTAGAATCTATGAGACTAAAAACAGAATCCACTTAGAATAAGGGAAGCTATTTCCAACAATTTAAGTGATCCAATTTCCTGCTGTAGCCTATCAGGACACCCTATCCAGTATTTGCTTAATCTATCTTCATACAGAAACAGTAATCCTCATTATAAGGGGGGTGACTGCATCAAAGAAAACTGAAAGGAAAAATACAAAGATGGGGATTTCATGTTTCCTCACTCCACCACAATTAGTCATCTTTTATGACAAACAGGGAATACGGAGAAGGTATTCTTGGCCCTCCTCAGAAGGAAAGTTTGCTTATAATCTCAGCTTGTGTGCCCCTGTTTTGTGATGATTTATGATGAAATGCTTTCAGGCTCAGGTGTCTGAACTTCAGGGACGTGAGAGTGAATGGGATAGGGAGCGTTCCAGCCTTAGAGATCTAATTAGCACCCTCAAAGAAGACAGAATGTTTTACAAGGAGAGTGCCCAAAAGAAAGAGTGAGTATACTTCTTATATTTTTAAGGTCAACTCTTTTACATCAAAGCTGTAGGTGGAAATGGACCAAATCTTATATGTAAACCTAATAGGGAAATATTTATTTTCTTTAATGCTTCTGAAATTAATGCTTGGAATAGTATTTATTTTGTAGGAATTTAACTAGAAGTTCTGCACAGAACATGTACAAGCATAATGACATTTCTCTGTGAATCTTGTTTGTTGCGTATGTTTGGAGTTGTTTAGTATTTAATGAAGAGTTAAGAATTTGAGAACTTAAGTTATGCGTGATGGGCTTGTAAGGAAATAGGAAATTAGGTTTTTATAGTAAATCTTGTTTACTGTTTATGTATGGAGTTGTTGCTTAGTATTTAATTTTGAGATAAAAACTTGGAAACATTACTTGTGTGTCGTGCCTGATAAGAAAAACGAAATTTTGTAAAATCCTGAAGAAAAATGAGAAACGTTGTATGATGTGCTGGAAGAAAAATTGAGTAAGCTCCAGAGGATAAAATGACATCAAATTATGTAATAAATACCTGTTTTTTACACACATTTTGATAAAAAATCATTTATATTTCCCGTCTTAGGTGCTACAGCTAGTCCCCATTTGAATAGTATTGGAACAAACATGTTGGAGCTGGGGAATTAAGGCTGGATGCCCTTCCTAACACCCCACAATAAAAAAAAATGAAAGCAAAATATGAGGGATCTTTTATTAATATATATATATATATATATATATATATATATATA
>JAXCGZ010012539.1:15000-23285 GCA_037179515.1 Halocaridina rubra | reverse complement strand
CAATGATGGCAACATTCTCTTAGCATCAGAAGGAGCACATGTCAGTCTCAGAGTAGAGAGAGAGAGAGAGAGAGAGAGAGAGAGAGAGAGAGAGACTGGGTGACCGTGAAATACGTTGCGGTATCCACCCACGTGGTTAGGCGAGACGGGCTTCCTTCCTTTACATGCACTGAAATAAAAAATAAATTATTGCGAAGTATCTCTACATAATACAAGAATGAAAAAACAAATGAAAGTGAACAAACGTAATCAATGACTATGGATAGAGTTTTACGTTTATTGTAAGAGGGCTATTCTTATTCCCAATTAACAAAAGAACAAAAGCAAATGAACTTAGTGTACAACTGCAGAAACATCGAAGCATAAATCCATTCCTTTCTGTTTAATATAGCCCAGGACTTTACTTGAATAGCATACACATCTTTGTCTATCATGACAATCTTCTCTCTTTCTGTAAATCAGAGGGTTGAGTCGAAGCACACACTCTCTGTAAGGCAACATATCCCGGATGAAATTAAAGCACAATATTTAAATCATATGTGACAATATCTCTACTACTATCAACAAAAGTACAAATATCCTTTTTGTAACAAATGTCTGATAATGACTTAAGTATTATTAATTTTAAATTTAAAACTCAACATATAATCTCTGAGAATCTCCATCATCTTAATTAGCTCAATTGTAATTTTAAATTCATGACGATGATAGGTATTAACAATAATTATCTCTAGATAATCTTTTTCAAAACTCTTTAATTATGATATATAGATCAAGGGGATAAAGGTATTAACGATTTTTTCTTCATGCAAAAAACTACAACAAAAACGGGAATCTGAAAGAATATAAAAAGTCTGTCTCTGTGTATGCAATAATAATAAAAACAAATATATTTCAATTGCAACATTAAAGAATGTATTTTGCTTAAGTTTCATAATCTCGTAAGGAGTTGTACATGAACAATTAAAACAGAAAATATATATATTCTTTTACTATCTCGAATTTGACTTATTTGAATTACTATGCAACAGAATTACCTCTGGAACAGGGAGAAGTTCAACATATGACTGTTCTGTCTGTTTGCTCATACTTATGCACGGTTGGGTACTTTTATTATTACCCTCCCTTTCATTACTTTATTTTTTCTGCTCTTATACTGCCCAAGGTTTGCCTTCAGGGCTGCGGCTGACTAGCTTTTGCGGGGAGGCGTGCCTGTGGGCGCTGTTTTCTCCCCTGTTCCTTCGGTTTCCGGATCAGCTTCTGCTCTCTCAAATACGGGAAACGGCTGTGTAACATTCTTGTTGTCATTTCTTGTCAGCTCCCACTCTTTCTTTATGACCAAGCTGGAATGATAATGGCAAATTTTATCACCGCGTAAATCTTTAAGGGTTATATTATCATGTGCTATCTCTAATACCCGATATGGACCTAGATACAAGGGGGACATTTTCTGCTGGCGGTTAACATTTTTCACGTAGACTCGGTCACCTACTTTTACTTCATGCCTCTTCGTACTATGCCTGAGATCATACGCTTTTGCATATCTCTCTTTCTGCTTATCCAGGATGGCCGCCGTAAGTTCGTAGGTCTTTCTGGCGGTATTTATCACATACGTTCGAAGACTCACAATATCATATACTGGCAAGAGCTTTTGCGGGGCAAATGTGTCCCAGGGTAATTTGGGATCTTCCCCAAACACTAAGAAATAGGGGGAGTGTCCGATGGACTTATGATATGCGAAATTCAGGGCCTGCTCCGCTTGTTTCAGGTGCAGGTTCCATCCTTGGGGGTCAGAGGCAGCGAGTTGACGTAATAGTGTAATAATGGAGGCATTTCGTCGCTCTACTAACCCACTAGCTTGCGGCCGATACGCTTGGACCACGGCATGGCGAACTCATCCTAACTCGCATAACCCCTTGAAAACTTCATTCATAAATTCACGTCCATTATCAGTTACGACTTCTCGAGGGAATCCAAATACTAATGTAAACTGGTACAGGGCAACGGCTACCGAGGCCGCGCTCTTATCCTTCATCACATACGTGAAGGTATATCTTGTGCATTTGTCTGTGAGTAAGAATATGTATAAGTAGCTATCATATGATCGGGGCTAGGGGCCTATCAAATTGCAATGGACTCTCTCCAATTTAAATCTGCATCGTGGCCAAATCCGGGCAGGGGGGACCGTATTAGGCTGTCGTTTGAAGCAATTGCACATGTGACATTTCTTAACATACTCTACAACATCCTTATACATCCCTCCCCAATAGAATTGGGTACTTAGCAACCGATACGTTTTCTTGATTCCCATATGGCCGGCCGCGGGACTCGTGTGACCCAAAAAGATGGCGTGACTGTGGAAATCCTCGGGGAGTATTCCGCATATCCCCCTTCTTTGTTTTTTCTCTTAAACATTTTGTACAAGATTCCACCTTCTATTACGAATAAATTTATTCGGCATTGAATTTTAGCAGGGACTTCGCCGTTTATTCCTTGCAAGAGCTTCTTTACCTCTCTCTACAACGCATCCCCGTCCTGCTTCCTTACGAGCTTCTCTCGATTCCACCCACAAGAGCCCTCCCCCCACTCATTCATACTCACTCGCTCACTCTCTCGTTCATTCTCGCAACTTTCACTCTGTCCTCTCTCACCCTCAAGTCCCCCATTCACGCTTTTAGTTACCTTGCAAGGATGATTTTCCCCCTCACTCTGGAGTGTGTGCGCGGAGTCGGGATCGGCTCCCGCGGTTGCAGGACGGTTCGTGTCCACGGTCCGATGACCCGCGTTTCTCATTGAACGGGTAATGGCCAGGGCGGGGACTTCCTGCACTCCCCTGCTCATGGCATCTGCTACTTTGTTACTTTTTCCGGGTACATACTCGAACCCCTGTATATTAAACTGCATAAGTCTTAACAGCCATCGGGAAAGCCTCTGGTTATTTAGCAGGTTCGCATACACGTACTTTAAAGGCAGGTGATCGCTATGAATTATTACCGGATATCTGAGTAGGAAATATTTATGCTTTTCTAGGATGAACACGATGGTGAGTACCTCTCGTTCGATGGTAGAATATCGCTGCTCAGTGTCTGTGAGCGCCCGGGAAGCGAAACTAATGGGGCGGTCTCTTTTCTCGTTGTCATCCTACGATATTACTCCGCCGATCGCAACGTCGGAGGCGTCGCACGTGACGTAAAACGCCCGATCAAATTTAGGATAAGTGAATACTTGAGTGGACATTAGGGCTTTCTTTAAAGCTACAAATGCGGCCTAATGCTCAGACGTCCAGCAAATCTGGTGAGCATTTCGGAGCCTATCTAAGGGACGGGAAATGTCTGCGTACTTCTCAATGAATTTACGGTAATGCAAGCAAAGTCCGAGAAATGACCTAACATCTTTACACGTTTTGGGCCGTGCAAACTTCTTGATGGCTTTTACTTTATCATGTAATACTACCACACCCACAGATGACAATTTGTGTCCGAGAAAGTCTACTTCCGCTTTGAAAAGCTGACACTTAGACAATTTCATGCGCAGGTTATTCTGTCTTAAGGCTTTTAAAACCGAAATGAGGTTTCGGGCGTGTTCTTCAAAGGTTTGTCCGATTATAACTAAATCATCTAAATACACTAGCACGGCGTTACCGATGAGGCCCAGTCGCTTTACTCTTCTCTTCTAAGACTACCCGGTGGTAACCTGCCAGGAGATTGAGAGTTCTAAAGTACTTAGTGCCGCTGACGTGACACAGTACATCTTCAATTATAGGGAGGGGGAATTTATCGCCTTCGGTGAGCAAATTTAGTTTGCAGAAATCCACGCACAATCGAAGATCTCCGTCTTTCTTCTTAACTACTACAATGGGGCTGTGCCAAGGGCTTTTAGACAATCTAATGACGTCCTGTTTCTCTAAATCAGCTACCATTCCCTCTAACCTCTTTTCGTATACGAATGGAGTGCGATAGGGTTTGACAAAGGTTGGGGGGTGACTTCCTGTGTTAATATCAAAAGGCATGAGAGTGCATTCTCCAAGGGGGTCACAATCTAAAGCAAAAACATCATGATATTTAGCGACAACTTTGGTCATAAAAGTAGATGCTCAGCAGTGCTCAGTCCTCTCGCTAACGCCTGCAAATTTTCGATATGTTCTGGGTCTTCCGCGATCTTCATGAAATTTACACTGTAACAGTTGCGCACTTCTTCGAATTCGGCGACTTTCGTGTTTCTAGGATAACTAGCGGGATCGGCGACATATTTGCGCACATAACAGTTAATTTCCGCGATCCCTTGGGAACCATTAGCAATTTATTAGGGAAAAAATCAGCGTACTCTCCGACAAATTCTGCGAGTAAGGCTCGAGCGTTCAGGAATACTTGTGAGGTAATAACTTCTAAGACGCATGCAGTACCACTCTCAATAATTGCTTCCCGAAGCGTCACGATGTAGTTATCGTTTTTCTCTTGCAACACGCCTGCAGACACTGACGCGCGCGGAACGTGCAACTATTTTGCTCTCATTTACGGTTACGGTAGTTTTACCCCGTGTATTAACAATACTGACTCCCATTTTTACCATGTCCTCGAAACCAATTATTACTTTCGCCTGTTCAACACTTAACTTAGGTAGTACAAGAAAAGCACATTTAAATCTTGTGGGGCACCCCTCAAATTCAATCACGGGTTTCACCACTTCTTTAACTCTAACAAAGTTCTGGGTATTATTGCCCAAAGTAGTAATAACTACTGGAGTATCTAATTTAGTGATGGGGTCTGCAACAATACTACGGTCAATTAACGACATGGCTGAGCCCGTATCTAACAAAGCAATTTGGCGGAGTCCACCGACCACAATTTCTATTAGCAAGATTCCATTACTCATTAGATAGAAACTACAAGTACTTATTTGTGTTGAGGAGGTGGTCTTGTGATGTCCACAAATTCTCTTTCGGGAGGAGCGATAGCTCCTCGACCTGAGGTGTTCGGACCGTTCGCTGGAGGTCCCCGTCGGGGCGTCGGTGTTTTTTTTTTTCTTGTTCGCACGTTGCCAAACTCCGTGAGCTATCCCCGCCGAGGGGCATCCTTCAACTCAATGTCCGGCCCCCAGACAGTTGAAGCAGACTGTGTCCGGGGGTGCCAACCCCACGCACCATTCCTGTGGGTGGCCTATGCCGTAACACTGTGTGCACCGTTCTTTCTTCGTTTCTCGGAACCTCGGTCCTCGGTCGTTGGCCATGCCTGCGACGGGGACTGCTGCCGGGTCTAGGAGTCTTTCCCTATCAATTTCCTCTTCTGAAAGCCCATGACCAGGGTGGCTCTCGAACCAATTCGACAGTAGACGCATGAGATCGGGGACCGAGACGTTGGACTTCAACAGAAAGTGGCACCTCTCTGGAACAGTTTTCCGCAAGGCGCTCCGCACCATACTTTGTTGCATGTATGTGTTATCGACAATTTCACTCACTGAACCCGTTAACGTTTTGACCCTACATGCGTACCAATTCAACTGTTCTCCACGTCTTCAGGTACTGTTTCGAATCTTAGATATGAGCGTTTCTTCGCTCTGTCGCACTGTGAACATTTTTAGGAACCGATCCTTAAAAGTTTCCCACTGTTTTATCTCCGACCATTCATCCCTGCCTAGTGTCTTGGCCGCAAATCCGGTGTACCTTTGTACTACTTCGTTAATTCGGTACTCGTCGGTCCACTTGGCGCTCCTCATCCACAGACCCAAGTGTGTCAGAAAGTTGGCTGCGGGAAATATGGATGGAAATTCGAGGCCTTTTACGTTTGCATCGTCAAAGTATAAAGGTGAATCTTTGACCTGAGGTGCCTTTACAACCAGGGCACGAATTGGGGGCATGGCCTGCTGCATTCCCTGTGTCACCACGGGGCTTGAAGCAGCAGGCTGTTCGTCGATGTTTGAGGCGTCGGTTTCGCTGTCGGTGTTGTCGCTGTCGACCAAGTTCCTTCTCGACGGAGCAGCGTCGGCGGGGGTTTGTAGGCACCGCACTTGCTCCTCCAATTCAAGAATTCTCCGGTCTTTGTCCTCGTTGCCCATTTCCTGACTTGGGAGGGACTGGTCTTCTGCGTTTTCCATTCTTATTTTCTTCGCACGGGTCTGCACTGGCATTCACCTGTCTCTTGACGTACGTTTTCCAGGCGTCTGATCCGTACTCCGCTGCCACCAGATTGTCGTAGCGCTTTTAATCACTACGTTACTATTAGTACCAGATGGGTACAAGGTAAGAATGGACAAGCGGTGGCTCCTTCACTTAAATTTATTTTAAAGTACAAAATACTTGACGCCTCAATGCCCCCACCCTATGATTAACAAAATCTATGATCTATTTGTGCCCCAGGTAAAGTTCTAACTAAAGCTCACTCTTTCTGACTGCCTCGGGTATTCTTGAAGTACCCAAAGGGCAGGGCGTGTCGCTGAATCCATTTCTGCCAATCGACTTCAGGTTCAAAGAGAGGTCCCTCCTCTTGGGGGGAGGGGCTATTTCAGCAGGCCTATAGAACAGAAGAGTTCTAAATCAGTTCATGGCTATTGGGTATCCCTCCAGGGCATATACAGTCAAAATGCTAGTGTTTCTTGTGGTTTTGGGCATGGCCGACTTCTGGGCCTTTCCCATACTCTTGAGGCACTTGACGTCAGATGCTAAGTCCCATGGATCCAGCCATATATCTCGTTGACACTTTCTAAAATCATTGACCGTACCCAGAAAAACAATTGGGAGAGTATTCAATTTCACCCTTGATCTCCAGCCTCTCATGTTTCTCTTCGAGACTTGTTACAGTTTCAGATCCTGGCTTCAGCAAGCTTTCATGTGACTTCAGCAAGATTTCAGTCATGCGACAGCATTATCACCTAGCTACGGCAGTCACAATTTTGAGATTCGCTATCTGCTTGCATTATTATGTTAGGTATTGCTTAATTCCCATTTTCATTGTTACAGATTTGGAGGTGGACCCAAATGTGACCATGCTGACCTCTACCGTTGCAACGGGAATTATACTCTCAGGTAAATTAAATAAGAAAAGAAAACAAACAAGAATGTATAACTACGATAACCTTTGATTATGTAACACTGAACCTTATATACTAGTCTTGTTAATGTTGCTTCAGCATGGCTGCAGATTTTGTGGCGATCATAGCGTATGAATAAATGAATGAATTGGATGGGATAGGATAGAAGGGGGAAGAACAGTGACGGCATCGAGTGAACTCTCTTAGCCCTCTTCAGGGTGTCATCACTAAAAAGAGGGGGGCATAGGATGGGAAGAGATTGGAGGGAAAAGCGTATTAAGCTGGATTCCAGAAACTGATATAAAAGTATTGCTTTAAATTGATACAATCAAATAAATATACTATCACTATACATACAAATTCTATATAGTGCCAAAAACGTTCGCAAAATGCTTTTTGTTTATATTTACTTTCTTTATATTTCTTATAGTTCACAGCTCTTAAAAAGCAAATTGTAATAACAATCTATGAATTGTAAACCATTGACTGTATAAGTTTAGTCTAAGTTTTGCAGTTTGCGGAAGTCATACGTAGTTAGAATTTATATCCAAAACATATGTAGTAATATAAAATATGTTGTAGTTCATATATTTAATAAAATATAATATTATAAGTTGCATACAGAATTGTATAGACTAGATAAATGTCTATAAAAATATCAGTAGTATTCTATAGCTGAATACCCTCCTAGCTAAAACAGTAATTAACAGAAAACAGGAGATGCTTATGGTATAAATACAAAGGCTTGCATAAAACCCAACTAAATGAAAGCATTTTACTCTCACTAAACAAAAGCATAAAAAAAAATAAAATGAAATTGTACTTACGTTGGTTTATTCACCTGTTGTTATTTGGTTCTATCCTGAGCGATATATATGCAATATTCTATTATATGAAATTTTATTCCAGTAATTATCATGACAGGAGGCAAAACAGACGAAACTCCGCCAAAAGACGAAGTGAAATTTAGCCCAGGCTCTTCGGATGCATTCCCAGAAAGTGATTTGCTTCATATGAAAAGCAAAGAGATTACACAACATGTTGAGAATCATGAACGAAAAATCTCCGACTCACATATGGTAAAAATGATGAACGCAATTATCACATCAACAGTCAAGTCAACGGCCTCAACAGCAGCTCCTTGATCGAAGATGATATTCTTTTGACGATGGAAACGCCAACCGATGCAGAAACGGGAATTACTCTCGATGTATCGTTGGAAAATGAAACAGAAACATTGGATGATGATACTTTCGAAGAAA
>JAXCGZ010012539.1:0-7500 GCA_037179515.1 Halocaridina rubra | reverse complement strand
CTGACAAAAGTTTGTGTTTTAAGCATCGTCTGTGGACTGTCGTCTTAGTCAGCTCAGTTAAGTGGGCTGCTAAAAATATTTTATATTCCAAGAAGCTAAAACTTCATGATTCTGTAAGTAACCATTATATATATATATATATATATATATATATATATATATATATATATATATATATATATATATATATATATATATATATATATATATATATATATATATATATATATATATATATATATATATATATATATATATATATATATATATATATATATATATATATATATATATATATATCTATATATACATATATCTATCTATCTATCTATCTATCTATCTATCTATATATATATATATATATATATATATATATATATATATATATATATATATATATATATATATATATATATATATATATATATATAATAGATGCTTCTATGGAAGTGGATATCTTTGCAGCGTGGGGCAAGGACTATATTTATTTATTTGGCCTCTATTCTCTGCTTGTAAATGAATAATCATTATGTATCCTTTGGTGATTCATTTCCAGTTAACAGTAACATACAAATATCAATGAACATATCTAGCCAGCTTTGAAACTATTGCTAGTCATATTGTACTAATTTTATCATGAGAATATGGGCTTTATATGATATATCTTTTTTTAATTTGTTGTGATCTCTATTACAGAGAATCCACTGGATTGTAATGGACGCCTGGGGGACTGAGTCTGTTTTATCAACTCTCCCATACTATCTAATCACTCACAGGATAACATGGTTGCGATGGACTCTAAGGACAAAAGGTAATGGCATTTTTCAAGTTATATTTACTGCCACAAGTTCAGAATACTATTGAGCAAAGTGGATTTGGTTAGCATGTAATATATACAATTGAAACAAAAACTAGTAAGAAGACTTCTGAAATAAAGTACTGTACCATAATAAGGAAAATGTAATAGAATTATAACGTTCCAGAATTAAACTTATTTAATAGGTTCATTACTTACAAAAATACAATGAAAATAAACCAATAGCACTGTGAATATGTAAAAAAATTAATAGATGCCAATAGTTACATCTCGCAAATTATGAACTATATAATAGTTGGTATTAGGTGCCATCAAGCCATTATTCATTATCTCATTCTCCACAATTTTTTCTTTCTATCTTGTAACTAAATGAGGCAGAGTGAGGGTACTGGAAATGCCCTCCTTTGTGTTTTTTTCTCACAGTGAGGCAAGGTTTTGCTTCGACTTGGTCAACTCATATTATAAATGAGATTATGACCCTTGTATGTAGACTGATATATTAAGATAATTCGCTTGCAAGTAAAGTAAAATCGTACCTCAGTACCTAGTAAGTTTTTTTTTCTGTTAGTGAACACTCACACTTGAATAAATTCCAGGGTGGATAGTACTTTCCAGCAAAGCAACGAGCTCAGGTCTGGTTGCGCGTGAAGTTGGAAGATGGAAGAATCACACAACTAAGGTGAAACAAAATACTATTGAAGAAAAAAACAAAAATGCAAACACCAGTATGCAAGAATTGGAAGGCAACAAGTATGGCTCCATTCTAACAGTAGTTCGTCCACTTCAGCCTCCGCATACCCAAAACTTTTTCCAAAAGCGGCTTCGAGTTATTAGCCGAAGAGACACTGATCCAGGTATTGATATATATACCATCCAATCTACTAAGTACTGTTATTTTCTTAATAGTGCTGTTTAGTTCTAAGCATATTTGCCAATATATATACGTAAATGACTTGAAGTGTTGTCCTACTAGCAAATGCATACAAAATCCTAATAGCTAACATGTTTTTATATAATGCAGAAATGGTTGTCAATACCGTTGGACGCTGTTATTATAACAGCGACGGGAGCACAAGCTGCACTGGTTACGTGGGAGAAATGTTGGAAACGATTACAAAATCTCTCAACCTCTCTATAAGCAACAGAATGGTGAAAAGTTGCGGTGTGGCAAATTCTGAGGGTACACGTGTTACTGTCATTGCAAATGATGTAAGATTGATATAATTTTTTACTGAAAAAGTTTTACATAGAGCCAAACTGCAAAGAAATATGAAAAATACACTTACTGGTTATAAATTCGGTCATTTTTCTTGCATCTTCACAGCTATGAGCACAGGCAATGTCTATGTAGGGTTCCCTATCACAGCTGCTGTAAAATAGACCTGTTGTATGGCAAATCGTCATCCCAAGAAACAAATGAAAAGTCCATGTGGCTCTCTTTTAGGGACACCTGTCAGTGGAAGCTCTGTTGGTTGATAATACTGACTCCCAATCTTGAGCTGACAGGTGTCCTGCCTCGGGAAATGATGCAATCTTGCCAAGATATACCTTTAAGCCAGAATTGACAGTGCAGGCACAAAAGCCAAAACGAGGGCAGTGGAGTACATGGAGATGGCATAAGGATGGAGGAATACTAAGAAAATTCTTCATTCTGTGTTTAATAGTGCGTTATAATTTACTTAAACTAGAATATCTCCATATATGAGGATAACCAAATACAACCCACACTATCATATCTGGGCTATTAGCATTTGAGAGTACTTGTTCATATTCTGACCAAAGCAACAAACAAGCTATGACGAGGTAGCTATGCCTAGGCAAAAAAAAAGAGAAATATTTAGTACCATTTTAGAGTGCTGCTTGTTGACCCTGGGAGACATGTACAAACTGATCTGCACTCATCCAGATTTAAACTTTGGTACATAGATTGAACCAGAATTACTCTCTGAAATATGGCTGAATAAGGATATTCAAAAAAATCAAATTCTAGACTAAGGATTTGTGTCTTGGTTAGTGCAAAGCCACAAAAAGGACATCTTTGTCTTCATCAGAGTCAAGTTACTGTTTCATTAAAGCTACACATCTAATGGTAATCATAATAAGCCTGCACAGCTGACAGGATACTTCTACCCACTACTTTTTTTTCCAAAAGTGAGTTAAGTACAGAGAAGCTATAGAGGCCACAATGGAAAGCTGAATTCAGGAACTGTGAATTGCATCAAGTTTATCTCCTTTGACCTACCATATGTGATGCAGAACAAATCCCTGGAAGAAAGAATTACCAAGGTGAATGTTTTTGGTTATCATAAAAAATGGTCGCAAACTGTGATTGTTAAGAGGTGGCCAGGTTGAGGGAGGCAAATCATATGTTTGACTCAAAGCCATATAAACTTCGTACACTTTGGTTACTGAAGTAGAATATTACATCTGGTTTTGTGGATACTGCTCTTTGAGGGAGCTAGATTGCAGAAAGTAGGACAAAACAATTCAATACGGTTGAGAGTTATGTAATCCCTGTTTCAAATTATTTCAAGAGACAGTGAGAGGAGCAGTGGAGGCCTACCTTCCCTTCTGCTCCTTTCAGACCTTTTATGCATCCCAATTTACTCCTTAAGGAAGGAGGGCATGTCAAGGAGTGGTTTGGTAAAAAGTACCGGGAGGAGGAAGCATGTATGGCATAAATGACTGATGACTTGAGAGTGCTCTCAGAAGGTAAAGGGAGAGGTCCACCACCAATTGAAGGGGGGAGGAATATTTTTCACATTTATCCCTATCAAACCAACTGAAAAGAGCCTTCAGTGACTGATGATTTACTGCCACCTTTATACAAGGAGGATGATAGTCAAAAAATTACCTTTACACAAGAAAAAAGATGAGAACATTATGAGCGAACTAATGCATCAACATTTGAATTCAGAATGAAATTTATGAAATGGAAATTCAGATCATATGGCATGATCTCTTTTCCTCAGCTGAGGAGCCTATTTGATTTCTAATGGTTGATTGTGGTAGTAAGATAATCCCTTTCAGAAGCCTCTTCAAGTAAAAATGGTTTAGAAACACTTTGGTGTGTGGTAATTAGCCATTAATGAAATATGATAGTCATTTGTCAGTAATGTAAGTGCCTAAGTTATACAAATGGACACAATTTTAATCTTTAAGCATTCAATGATGAATTGGGAAAAGAGGTTCGTCAGACCTTTGCCCATTCTACTGAGATTTCCCTTGTCCGAAAAAAAGCTCCAATCCAAGCTCTATTGGCAACGGGCTAAAACTTGTGATCAATACGGTCTTCTAAATTTTGTATTATGACAACCGTTCTTGATGAACTAAGCCCCGTGAATGCTGTGAACCCAAGGATACATATGAACGACTGCATTAGGACCTTGCAAGATGTTAGAGGTTAATGTGGTTAATCTCTGAGAATAATGCATTTTCAGGATGAATTAGTAAAAGAAGAAAACTTGAACAATTATACAATTAAGGGTCAGTACATAATAAGAACTCTATATCTATACTGCTGGGTGTGCATGATGAATCCATAATAACACAGTGTCAAAAACAAGAGGCCTAAGATAATAAAGGAAATCTTGGTACCATGAAACTAAGAAATCCTGGTGTAGGAAAGGAATGGAGCTATATGTGCTGTCCAATGAGATCAAAGAGACAATACTGTTGGACAGCAACTAAGGGTAGCTGGTAAGCTGAATAATATATAGTTACTTTAAGCTTTAAAAAATATAAACATATGTGCATTGGAGATTCAAGAAGCCTGTTAGATAACAAAGTATCTATGCTAATATTAGCTAACAATATTTACAATGCCTTTGAATAGGAAATGTCTAAAATAGAATAAAATGTGCTTCCTCAAAGTCAAATTGCGACTGCTGGTAAAAGTTACTCGAACACTCACCAGGTACATACAAAAACAATTTAGAGATATATGCACACATGACAATAGGAAGTATGAGAGGATAGTTAGTTGAAGCATACTATCTTCCAGAATAGGAATTATTAATGCCAAAGAGAGATAGTTCAATAACGAATGTAAGAGTTAAAGAAAGAGAGAGACAATTCTGGAAATATTCGAGGAGAAAACTTATAAATTCTTGGCTAAATTATAAATGAGCAAGAAATTACTACATATGTGCAAGTAGAGAGGCAAATAGGACATTTGAGAGAGATATTGCGAGCAAGGCCAAGGAAAATTCTAAACGTTACCACAGCATTGTCAAGAGAGATATTAATGATCAATGAACAAATGTCAAAGTTCCAAGAAGCAGACAGAACCATCACTAATACAGATAGAGATCCAATAAAAGATAGATAATGGAGTTTTAGTTGGTATATACTATAGAAAATACTACTTCCCTCATGTATTGAAGAAATGTGAGAAAAGAGGCCAGTATTAAAGAACATCGTCTTTTTAACTACAATATCGTGTTGATGGAAAGTAATGCTTATAAATTCATAGGATATTATTATACTGTCACTTGTGTTCTTAAGAAAAATGCTGCCCCATTATCTGTAGCATTTTGCCTCATATTTGGAAAGGGGCTGCAATCCTATTTTCAAAGATGATGGAAGAAAGCAAACAATGTATCTTAGACTGCCAAGGAATCAGCCAGAGACTATTTCATAGGCATAGAAACAATATGAACAAGAGACAGGTGATCATGAAAGTTGAAGAAGCTACTGGACATGATGGGTTACAACTGTATAAAGTACTAAACCAGATGCCATTTAAAATAAAGAAAGCAAGATATAAGCAATATCAATACAGTGCGATATACTTGCAAAGCTTTGATGGGAAAATAAAAGAAGCCGCTCGATCTAGCAGTATTGCCTCCAAATAGAGCTAAGAGTAGCTAATTCATTGCTTCCATACATTCCCATAACTGCAGCTAAAGCGAGAGGGATTGGAAAGCTATTCCGGAAAATGGCCTTGCGTTATGATGCAGAAAGTGACATATTATGCTATGATATAGCTAATATTAACCACCGGCGGTTTTATTGACTGGGTGGCCAAAGAATGTTATAAAGTAAACTGACACTTACTGGAATATTTTATGTTCACAGGAGAACTATTTTGCATCCAGTATGAGTGGGAGCCCTCCTTGGATAGTGTTCATACTACTATATCAATAGCAATAATAGAATTAATATTTCCCCCAAAATAGTTATGTACTCGGTTATAATCTTGCTTGCAAAGTTAGAGAAGCTGATAGTCTTCTCATATATTCTGGAATAAAATGCTGACAAATGCACATTCTTTTGTAATTTCTATTCTCTCCTATTAATTCTCACCAGGAAGCTGATATTGCTTTAGGAACCTGTAGTATAACAGCAGATAGAGTTCAGATTGTGGACTTCACAGAGTTTTTCATTTCTATCCGATCAACTATACTCTCAGTTAAACCAGATGTCGATCAACAAAGTTTTTTAATTTTTAGCGTCTTTGCTTGGAATGTGAGTAAAATGATAATACTGAATTGGAAATGATGCAAAATACTTATTATTCTTCAGTGTGCATTTTTTGTGTTCATATTAAGCTCTCCTTATAATTTTATCGACTTTGTTTTCGTATTATGAATCCATGCTTGTATTTTACAGACATGGCTGGCTATATTCTTGTATCTCCTACTTTCTGCCTTTTCCCTGTGGATCATAGGTGTTATTCTCTCTAAATCTGGTGTATTTCAAAGAACATCTTTGCCGGCATCGTTTGTAGCGGTCTCAAAAGCTCTGCTCTATCAAGGTAGATACTCTTTCCATGAAATTATCAACTTTTTATCAAATAAAACTTGCTAATGCAAGATATTTGGTACTGATATTTTGAATTAAGTTAATATAAAGATCAATTCACATCCTTATTCTATATCAATTTAATTTCTTTCCAACTCCGATCTCCTAAGTTTTTGATGTTATATGATGTTTTATACAGGGTTTGATACATTTGTCATCTTGTCAATAATTGCTGGAGAGCTTCTGTAAAGATACAGGCATAACCTAGATAATATCTCTACCCCATGCCTTATAAATGGTCTTACTTTACATTACATTTTCTTGGGCACCATTATATTATATTATATTATACTATATTATATTATATTTTATTATATTATATTATGCCATATTATATTATATCATATTACATCATATTATATTATATTATATTATATTATATTATATTATATTATATTATATTATGTGGTCGAGATAGAAAAAAAATAATGTGTATCACATACCTCAACTTAACTTCACCGGTGCAAATTGGAAGTCAGAAGCCCACCCACAACTGTTTTAAAACCGACTTCTTGCCCCCTTCTCCCAGCCGCCACACACAAAGACTCAACATCTACACCAGGAGCTACTGCTAAGCCTCCACAACTAAAAAATAAAACTATTTCGTCACACAACTCAACCAACTTAACAACTCCACCGGTGCTTCCTCTTCGCTTCGAGCGCCAACCAAAACTCAAAACAACAGTCCGTTCACAATGTTGCCAACTTCCCTTCCGTGTTACCAGATCCAAATTGTACAAAATCATAAACAAAAACTATTGTCTCCATAAAACCACACGCCCCCTTGATCTTAAGATCACTAAGAGCACCACCAACCATATGGCCACCCATCTCTCAGCACCCCTCCCCGCTCGACGCTCCCTTCACATAATCTGTCA
>JAXCGZ010012538.1:20000-23324 GCA_037179515.1 Halocaridina rubra | reverse complement strand
TACAAAACCTTTCAACTAAATATCGACAGATGCATCTAGTTATATATAAAAATACACACATATATATATATATATATATATATATATATATATATATATATATATATATATATATATATATATATATATATAGACTCAGAGAAGCTTACTATTAACACACACACACAGTGTCACAGTTTTAATAGTTTTGAGAGGGCTGGTGGATATGTGTGTGAGGGCTGTTGGAGTGAAGAAAAAAATTGCTATAGAAAGTGTGTTCAATAATTTTCTTGTTGAAGTATAATAGCTGTTGTGCATACCCACCAAGGAATCAACAAACGTTAGAGGTTTATGACTGATGTCATAAAGGTTCTATTGAAGTTATAAACTCGTTTGTTAAAATCGCTTGGGAGAGAAAGTGTAGGATTTTGATTAAGGGTGGACTGTTTTAGTGTAAGATTCCTATAGTGCGTACAAGGGAATTTCCTACACCAGCATGCATTAAAACCAAAGTGCGCCAGGTGTTGATATGAGCCATAACATCTCATGTAGTATTCACAGATAATGTGTTGGATATTGGCTAAATGGAACTTGAGCCACCAATTAGAAAGGGTGACCACTATATAATAATTGTTATTATTATTATTATTATCATCGAAGATGTTCTGCCTGAGAGGAGAGGAATGAGAAGGATGTGAGGAGGAATATCCGAAAGGCGATTACAACAAAAGTAAAGATCTTTTTGCTGTTACTGATTGGATGGCCTTATTTAACAAGATGTCTGTAAAAGAGATGTACGAAATCTTTTGTGAAGAATATGGGAAGATGGTTATTTGTTGCATAATATCCACCAATTTGGGAGTTATTCATGCCAGAGAGAAATGGTCCATAATGAGTGTAAGAGAGCTAATGATTGGAGAGACAAATGCAGGAGTAGGCACGGGAAGAGAAAAGGTATAAATGCTTGGCAGACTTATAAACGAGCAAGAAATGATTACCTAAGTAAGAAAAGAGGCAGAGAGGGATTATGAGAGGTCTATTACCAGGAAGGCATTAGAGAATCCCAGACATTTCCACAGCTTTTTCAGAGGATAATTGGAATTCAGAGAACATAATATAAAGGTAAAAAGGGCAAACAGAAGCATCACTGAGAAAGATGAAGAGATCTGCGAAGAATTGAACAAAGAGTTTCAGTCGGTATTTATAGTAGAACATACCCCACCCCCTCAGATTGCAGAGATAGGAGATAATGGGCCGGTACTAGAGAACATCTTTTTTATTCAACTACAGAGGTATGCATAGCTTTGATGGAGATAGATGCCTATAAAGCTACGGGTCCTTATGACATATTCCCCTTATGTACTAAAGAAATACGCAAACCATTATCGGTTGTGCTATACATCGTATTTGAATAGTCGCTGGAATCTCGGGAGACTCCAAGATGCTGGTAACAAATGAACGTTGTACCTATCTTTAAAAAGGGAAGGAAAGATAGATCCCTAAGCTACAGGTCTGTTTCTCTGACCTGCTTAGTTTGCAAAGTTATGGAGAATGTACTAAGAAACGCATCTCTCTTCATCTGGAATTCTTAGAGTTTTGTCAGTGAGACAACGTGCCTTCAGAGAAGACAGATCTACAGTAACAAACTTATTAGAATGCTATGATGATGTAAGCCAGATCTTACAAGAAGGAGAGGGCTTGGCGGATTACATATTCTTTTATTTTCAGAAGGGATTTGATACGGTCCCAAATGTGAGACGTATTAAGGAGCTGCAAGTAATGGCATGAATGGGTGGAAATGTCTTGAGGGGGATGGGAACAGAGGTTTAGAGTAAGACACTTATATTGTCTGAATGACTGGAGATGGGTCAGTAGTGGTGTTCCATAGGGCTTAGTTTTAGGGCCATTTTTGCTCCTTGTTCATATACATGGCCTACCGGAGTCTGTAAATTCATATTCTGAATATGTGTGCAGATGCTGCAAAGATTTTGAAGAAAGAAAAAAGACGGCCACAATTGCAGAGACTTTAGGAAGACCTAAATAGTAAACAAACAAACAAGCAAACAAAAACATTTATTTCCACTTTGTACAATGGTTATTCAACATTAATAGTAACTTATAAGTAGACATGTAATTAAACTAACAAATAAGAGGGTTAGACATATAGTTAAATTAAATGTAGCTTTCATAGAAAATAATAATGCTGTAATAAAAATGTTACAATAATGTTAATAATAAAGTAGTAAGTATGCCACTAGATACAGGATCGTTATTATCGGCATCATTTCCATATTTGTTTCCTTACAATGAGAATAATTAGTTCTTAATGAGCAGCAACTATTTGTCCAAAAGAAAACTATATTGTTTGCCTTTGAAAGCTGTGAAAGAGGATGCATTTTTAAGATGCTCTGGAATATTATTCCAGAGTGTTGGCCCTTTGATAGTGATCATCTTTGAACCTGCTTCTGTGTTTGTTCTGTGAATAAAGAGCTCACTGCTCTGTCTTGTGTTGGTTCCCCTTATATCCCTGACTGTTTTTAAATCAAATAGCCAGCTAGGATAATGATGGTCCAAAATTTTGAATACAAAAACATAAATAGCATAAGCGACCTTATTTTCTGCCCGCAGCCACCCAAGTTTATTGAGAGCTGGTGTGATGTGGTCATATTTTCTTATTCCTCCCAGGGCAACTCGAGCTGCAAAATTAATAAGCTTCTGTATTCTGTTTATCTGAGTCTTAGTGGTAGCTCCCCAAACAGTTGTGCAGTAATTAATGTGACTTAGGGCTAGAGATTCAACAACAGCTATTCGAGTGGTAGTCTCAAAATTGTCTTTTATACGTGATAAGTACATTAATGTTCCTGTAACCTTTTTGCATACTTTATCTATGTGGGAATCAAACAACATGTGGTTATCAAAGTGAATTCCTAGGTTTTTGACTGTTTTGCTAGGTGTGATAATATTGTCGCAAAAATTAATTGTTGTGTTTTCTGGAATTTGTGCTATGTGGAACCTTGAACCAATAAATATGCACTGTGTTTTACTTTCGTTAATTAACAGCCCAATTTCTTGGAAATAGGTTTTAATTTTTGACAGAGTGTATTTCTGCTCTTAAAGTTAGCTCTGGGAGATTATTAATATCACCACTAAGGAGTAGTTGAGTGTCATCTGCATATTGTACGACTAGACAGTCAGAAATGAAAGAAGATAGATCATTTACGTAAATGGAGAAGAGGATAGGACCAAGTACTGATCCCTGTGGAACACCAAATGATACATTTTTTGGCACAGAGATAATGTTGTTAAGACGTATGGACTGTTTACGATTAGATAGATACTCGCTAA
>JAXCGZ010012538.1:7500-12500 GCA_037179515.1 Halocaridina rubra | reverse complement strand
TTTCGTGCTAGACTTATAAAAAAAAATATTAATCCACTTGTTTGTATTTCGATTTTCGTTAGACTATCGATACAACAGCACACTGGCAGAAGAGCAGTTATCCAACTCTTGCCTAAACTGAAAACTCTTGAACAGTCTGTTAGGTAATGAGCTATAGAGCTCCAAAGTGAGAAGCTTTGGCCGACTTCTTCATTAGACACCATTTTGCATTAATATGGTCCGTCTCGGTATTTTTGTTGAACTTATAATTTCGTCGTATTAATTAGGAATATGCTTATTAGAAGATTAAATTCAGAAAAAGTGTCAAATTGTGCTTGATATTAGCTAAGAATAAGACGTTTTATTGCTCTGTGTAATAGCTAATAGATGCAAGAAGTCTTCCCTTGCCTTAGTTGGCCAAATATTACTCATCTAGAGCCTTTAAGGGACTGGTGGATCTTGCAAAGTTGAAAGAATTGAAGCTAAATGAAAGGAAGAAGAAATTTTATGATGATATTTTGCTTTATCTATTGACGGCTTCTTCTCTTACACCTTCCCATGAGATGGATAGTTAATGGAATCAGTTATTTTTTAACTCGTGCATTTTTTTTTCATTTCAGAATTCTTTTTCATAATCTAAAACCATATCTGTATTTAAAGTTTGACCCCAGATTATTATTTTATTTTTCCTTATGATATTAGGTTTTTTCTCTTCTTAAAAGCTCATTTATTCTTCATATAAGGTTTTCGTTTTTCATTTCATACAAGATTATTCTGTTTTCATTTTCTATGAGATTATAGGAACCTCTTTAAACTCTATTTTCATTTTCAATATCCTTCGTCGTACATTATTTAGCATTTAGTACTTATATATATATATATATATATATATATGTGTGTGTGTGTTTGTGTGTGTGTGTGTGTGTGTGTGTGTGTGTGTGTGTGTGTGTGTGTGTGTGCGTGTGTGTGTGTGTGTGTGTGCGTGTGTAAGTATGTTTGTGTATTTATATGTTGTAGCTCAGAGTATGTATTTTAAGAATTCATAAGCTATATTTATTTATGCATTATTCTCTCTAAGAGACTCCATTCTTGGATAATAATTCTTATGAATGCAGTATTTGTATATTTTCTTTTGTTGAGAAACATAAATGCATCAGTTTTTATTTCATATTGTCATCTACACAACATCTATTTCTTTATTGCAAAATATAATCTCTATTGTTGGTGTTATATTGTTTTTTTTTTCTTTATCCGTATATACACTATGTTTTCGTGTAATATATATTCCGTATGCGTATATAAAATTTTTTCAGTAATTTATAATAGTCTACGTAGTGTATGATGATTAAATTGATCCCATTCTTGTATTTTTCCTTTTCATCTATAACTTTCTGTATATCATAATCTGGCCATGATTAATCCTTTATTTTTATTTTTATTTTGATCTTTCTTCATCTTTGAATATAATCGAATTTTGTAATGTAGCTGAGATAATTCAGTTTTCTATTTTTTCTTTCTACATCTCTAAACATTTCCTCATGTATTAGAAAATATTCCATTTGTTTATTTTTTCAATCTCTATTTTTCCGAATTTAAAATATGGACTAGATTGATTCGTTTTTCTATTAGTTTGTTTGTATATGCATTTTTTTTTTTTTTTTCGTACTCCATTATTAAGTATTGCCGCATTTTATTGTCTATGACAAACATTTTAATATTTACTTATACATTTTTTCATGTACAATTTTTTTTTTCATTTAAATTTTAGTAAGAAATATATATATAAATATATTTTCTTCTTTTTCTAGTGCATAACTTACCGTATTCAAATTTAAAAATGCTACAATTTTCCTTTTTTCAATTATTTTTCTAAATATTTATTTGATATTTAGTAATATTATTCATATTCACATTTATTCTGTATAACTAAATTTATAATCTAAAACTCTTTTCAATTATATTTCTAGCCAAGATTATTCCTTATTTACATTGCTTTTTATTTCTACTTTGCATTTTTCCCTAAAGCAAAGACTTTCTCCTTCTTTCTTTCCTAATTCTTATAAGCTCTCTTCCTTCTAAAAGCGGATCTATCGTCAACTTAGGTCCTAATCCTGCCATATCTCTGGGTCTTCAGTACTTCTACTATGCTTTTAGTATGCCCTTTTTCTGTTGTGTAGTATGCCCTTATTTTTGTCTTGTCCTTAACCTTCTACTTTTTCTTCGTCTTAATGTTTTCCTCGTTCCCAGATGTGATGAGGGCAATGTTCTTGCCTGCCCCAGTGTCATACTATTTCCACATTTTGCTTAATTGCTCAGGCAATGAATTATGTGTATGTGTAGTGTTTGCCGTCAGCTTTAATTTTTTAATAATATTCTTCGACTAGAATTAACTCTCTTTATATAACAATGTTTTACTTCTCTATATAGTATTTTGGTACTTTATATCTGCCCATGAATAGCTGTTTTTAAACCATTTTCTATCTCCGTATTTAAATTCTAACTTAATTATACAATATTTCTTCTTTACTTTACGAATACCTCATTTTTATTTTCAAACTAAGACTATTTTATATATGTAGTAATTTTTTTTAATACATATATTTTACATATGTATTAATTTTATTTACTAAAATTACTCATTAATTCATTATTTATGCATATGTATTTGACACTTTCGATATAATTAGCTTAAAATTAAAGAAAACTATAAAGCTTTCGTTATCTTTTGATCTCATCCAGTTACAGGTAATTCTTTATTCTCTTAGTTTTTTTACTTATTTAAGTGCATATTTTATACTCTTCATACAAATTTTATTTAAGGAGTGCGATTTTTTTTTTAGTTTTTCATTTAACGGTGTCAAATATCTTCCTAATTCCTATTTCATTATTTTTCTATACGCGGATGGACTCTCCCAAGATGGTCATGAAGAATATATTACTAATTTAGGTTCTTTATTATTATATTTATTATTATTGTTATTATTATTATTATTATTATTATTATTATTATTATTATTATTATTATTATTATTATTATTATTATTATTATTATTATTATTATTGTAGTCGCCGTGGCTCAGTCGGTAGCGTCTCCGACTCTGAGGCGTCAGGTCGAGGGTTCGCGCCCCGCCACGGTCTGAGGTTAGCAAAGGCATGCACTCAGCGTAAGGATTACATCTGCCAAAACAAGTCCTTCGCAAGAAGGCAACCGTCCTAGCCCTTGGTTGATAAGGGAGTCCGTGACGTAAAACCGGAACCGGAACATTATTATTATTATTATTATTGTTATTATTATTATTATTATTATTATTATTATTATTATTATTATTATTATTATTATTATTATCATTATTATTATTATTATTATTATTAATATTATTATTGTTTTATTATTATTATTATTTTTATTATTATTATTATTGTTATTATTATTATTATTATTATTATTATTATTATTATTATTATTGTTATTATTATTATTATTATTATTATTATTATCAATATTATTACTATTATTATTATTATTATTATTATTATTGTTATTATCATTATTATTATTATTATTATTATTATTATTATTATTATTATTATTATTATTATTATTATTATTATTATTATTATTATTATTATTATTATTATTTCATTATTATTATTATTATTATTATTATTATTATTATTATTATTATTATTATTATTATTATTATTATTTCATTATTATTGTTATTATTATTATTATTATTATTATTATTATTATTATTATTATTATTATTATTATTATTATTATTATTATTATTATTATTATTATTATTATTATTGATTATAATACTAATAATAGCTGTGACTGAGGAATGTTTGGGAAATCGAAGGAAGGTAATGTACTGGAATAGAATTTTCCACCCTTTGGAATCCCTGCTACATTCTCTCAAGCAAAATTCTATCTATAACAATACATTTGAAGATGTGCAAAATGAACTCAAGAATCTATGATATAAAATAATGAACTTGAGGAGACACCATAATTCGTTTAACTTCTAACAAAAGAAAATATTTGTAGGCTCATAAGACGATACCAAAAAAAACGATTTTTTTTTTGGTTTAACCCGGTAAGGGTAGAAGAGCAGTTACAATGAATTCAATTGACTATACAAATAAGATGAAGAACATTTTAAATGAATGATACTAAAGTATTTAAGAAATGTACTGATACAAATCCCGTAAAATCAATCTTACACTCTGAGGACAAAGTCAACAGAATGATCAAAAAATTAAAACAAAGCCATACTATATCTGAGGAAAAGTCTAAGGGCCGATTTCTTAAACAGTGTAAACACAGGATGTCATATTGTTTGCTAGCTAGACACACACAAGAGAAATATTTGGTTTATGATTTTTTGAAGTTCGCAGAGTGAACTTGGTCTTGATACTGATACTTAGAGAGTTTTAGGCCTTATTTCTTAAATAGTGTAAACCTGGGATGCCATATTGTTAGTTAGCTAGACACACACAAATGCATTTCAAAAACGCATACGCGTTTCTGTGTATGGCTAGGATCTCACATGGAATCCTAGCCATACACAGAACCGCGTCAGATGCGTTTATGAAATCCATATGCGTGTGTCTAGCTAACTAACAATATGGTATCCTAGCTTTACACTGTTTAAGAAATCGGGCCTTAAGCTCTCTAAGTATCAGGATCAAGACTAGGTTCACTATGGACTTCCAAACATCCATAAACCAAATATTCCTCTACGTCCAAAAGTTTCATCTGTGGGGACAGCTTCCTTTGAATTTTCAAAATTAAATGTCTCTCATTTCAAACATTTAACTATTAACGAATACACTATTATGCATTCCAGAGGCATATTTAATACTTTAAGCAACTTACCAGTATCTAACAATAACTACATGGAGTGTTTAGTTATAGATTCTCTATATGCAAATATACCATTAAAAGAAATAATTGATATTATAACAAATGAAATTTATAAAAGTCAAACTTTTAGGAACAAGCCAAAAAAGAA
>JAXCGZ010012537.1:0-23344 GCA_037179515.1 Halocaridina rubra | reverse complement strand
AATAGAAATATATTAGGAATCATCATTTAGTGATGTCTTTGTAAGAATAATTGTAATCATTTCATGCTGAAATTTAGCTGACAATTTACTTGGTACAGTAAAGCAGACATAGCAGTATTACTGATGACAATGTTTACAATGCATAATATAATTCTGAAATACTATATTTGAATCCATCTTACCACTACTGAAACACTGATAGCAGATGCTAAATTTGTTCAATATTTGTCATAACACATTTAGATGCTACTGTAGTATGCCGTTTACTGATGACAATGTTTACAATGCATAATATAATTCTGAAATACTATATTTGAATCCATCTTACCACTACTGAAACACTGATAGCAGATGCTAAATTTGTTCAATATTTGTCAGAACACATTTAGATGCTACTGTAGTATGCCGTTTACTCCATTATTTGTAGTCTGTTGTACCCAAATCAAACTTGACCTGACTAGGTTAGGTTATTTCAGTTAGGTTAGGCTAGGTTAGGGTATAATCAGCTACAGATAGTGAAGACCTGATACTACAGTAACTCCCAAATTTCTTTATATGTGTACGTTTCTTCTTATAAAATCCAGTTTAACTATTCCTTTTCATTTTACAGATGGGCTGCTACCTTCACTTCTCGCACATAATTATATGCTCTTCTCTATAAGCTGTACTTTTAATTTTAGATTTCTGAGTATTTTTAATTCAGTATTTTATTATTGTTACAACATTAATACGTGATTCTTCCAAGTATCCTGTTTAGCAGTTATTGCAATCAGTTCTTTCTTCTAATCTTTAATGAATTAGTTGCATACTATACATTTATTATGACTAGCTTTTGAATGCTGGTTATTGTAGACTGGATAGACTTTACGTATGGACAGTATTAATTCTATATAATTCTTTGCTTGCATGCATTACTTTCTATTCAAATTTCAGACTTGAGATTTCTATTTGTATCTTGTAGAATACTACCTCAAAAATTATTTGCTTTAGTTGGCTTATCCTATAATGCTGGGAGGCCATGGAAAGATTTTTTTTCCACGAGGCCTTGGTAAGATCTTCAAGAAAGGCACTTTTAGGATGTAAGTGATGGCGGGATGATGACTGGGTCGTACTGTTGTTTCAGTCGAGGAACGAGAAAAGGATCGGTCCACATCATTGAGAAACAATCTTTTTGAATAGCAGTATTAGTATCGTTTACTCTTTTGATACAGGACGAACATTCTCAAAAACCAGAGGTGACAAAATTCTTGGCGCTCGACAAGTGCTTGCCCCGTCGGGACTTCCTTCAAGTTCTTGAGATTCCAAGCAGTCAAGGACTAGATTTAAAATATGACGCAGAATGGCTAACAATTCTTCGGCTTACCAACCATCTTATTTCTGTTAGTAACCGTCCCGTCTACATGCCAGGGCCCGGTGGTACAGAGAGGTAAATTAGCAACAGATACTTTCACACCACGAAAGACATTTTCCATTTCCCCAGCTCTGGTCCATTGTTGTACCTTGAAACGTGTCAGACACAAGTCTCTATGTTTTTCTGTTTTTACATTTTTATGCTTTAGTACTGTATGGAGAGTACATTTTTGTTTAGCTTTTTTCACTCATGTCTCTCATTAGGAGATCCATCTCGTTGATTTTATTGGATCATGTTTACGAGAGGGGTAAGTGATATTTTCAACTTACTTTATTAGTCCTGGTAACCATTTTCTGTGAGGCCTGATATACTGATGCATTCACAACACATTTCATATTTTGAAACTATTGCAAGTTTTAACTATCAGTAACAGTTGTGGTGAGTATGAAATGATATAGTATGAGACATTTACTATTCGTTTTAGATGAAGACTGATAAGTATTGTGTAGGATAAGCATCTTTTAGAAATACTGTCAGTGTCAAATGTGGCTAAGATTATAATAGTCATTTCAGAAATAGCGCAATTGACAAAATGATATGCATATGTAAGAGTTAAGTTTAGTCTTTAAGCTGAATATATATATATATATATATATATATATATATATATATATATATATATATATATATATATATATATATATATATATATATATATATATATATATATATATATATATATATATATATATACACACACACATAGTGTTCCCCCCCATACCGCGGTAGTTCGGTTCCGGGACCAGGCGCGAACCAGGAAATCCGCGGAGTAGGATCAGCCTATGTGTACATAGATATTTTAATATATTTTTACGTTTACACTTTATAAACCCTCCCTGTACTGTTAAAAAAACGCCCTTTACATTATAAATAACAGCAAGCAACGTAATTTTTTATGAAAGTGATAGGAAAACTTACCGTGAATGAGGTGATGATGACTTGACATACATAGGTACAGTATTTTACAATAATTTTTACGTTTACGTAAAATAACGGCCGACATCCACAAACTTTTTTCCTTTCAACATATCTAGGAGTTTCACTTTATCTACAATGGTTAACATTTTCCTTTGCCGCTTAGGCTCTCCACAAGAAGCCTTAGAAGATGAAGGATGCTTGGGAGGTATTGCAAAGGTTAAAATATGCGAGTAAAAAAATCACAAGCAAAACATATTAATAATAATAAGCACAACGTGAATGGCACACACGAGTGAGGCGAGAAAATGGAAGATGGTGGAAGCCTTTGTCCGAAACGCTGATAGCGGTATCGTATTTTACATGTTGCAATACTGTTAGTATTTATGTTTTTTACTATTTATTACTGTTTTATTATTCTTAGGCTAAGAAATACGTTTTTTTATCAATAAAATCATGAAACTACTGGAAATATAAATATATATGCTAGCTCACGTAGATGCGACCCCAATACATTGTACGCTATCGAACACAAGCAAAACGTTTAATAAGCACAACGTGAACAGCGCACACGTGAGTTAGACTGAACGAGTCTTTGTCTGAAACGCTGATAGCGGTATCGTATTTTACATGTTGCAGTACTGTTAGTATTTATGTTTTTTACTATTTTTTACTGTTTTATTATTCTTAGGCTAATAAATAAGTTTTTTTTATCAATAAAATCATGAAACTACTGGAAATATAAATATATATGCTAGCTCACGTAGCTGCGACCCCAAAACATTGTACGCTATCGAACACTATTTCGCAAGATGCAATAATGTGAGTTATACTGTGCGTACGTATATCATTCAGTTATTAGTACAATGTATATTAATTTAAAATTCATTTACTTATTTGATGATTGTACAAAATCTATTGTATTTCTTCATTGTAATTTGGACCAAATATTCCTTTTGTAAAGATTATACTGTACTTTTCAAAAGAGGTGGTCAATAAACGTATCTATCTATCTATCTAAATTTTTGTTTTTTACTATTTTTTACTGTTTTATTATTCGTAGGCTGGGAAATAAATTATTTTTATCAATTAGATAATGAAATGGGTTTTTTTTCAATAAAAAAAATTTAAATACTGAGAATTTTTTTTTTTTAATATTTTAATATTTTTGCATATACCCATAAAATAAAATAATAATTTATTAAAAAAAAAACCGCGATACAGTGAGAACGCAAACCAAGAAACGCGAATAACCGGGGGAACTCTGTATATATATATATATATATATATATATATATATATATATATATATATATATATATATATATATATATATATATATATATATATATCTATATATATATATATATATATACACACAGTAATCCCTCGCTATTTCGAGGTTCACCTATTGCGAATTCAGTGCATTGCTGATTAAAAAAAAAAATTGTTTTTTAAAGATTATTGTGACACCAGGATGGGCAAATAATGATAAAATAAAACAGCTTTTATCAGACTGTAAAGAGAAACAGAGATGGAGAGTGTAATGACCTGTCAGATGTGAAGGGATTATAAAAGATGTGTAATGAATATCCAGTTCTCTTCTGGGTTTTAATATACCTCTGCATTACTTTCATGATGTCTATTTCAATAATTCTCCTTAGATATTATTATTATTATTATTATTAATATTGGCAACAGTAATTTTCCTTTGATGATGATTGTGGAGATTATTATTATTATTATTATTAAGGGCTCATCATTGTACATCTGTTGGTTTATTTACTTTAATAACTGTGTACAGTGCCCCTCCCTCGTTGGCTGGGACAAAGACAGTGTGGGGGTTGGGTAGAATAGAATGTTGGAGAGAGAGAGAGAAAAACATCATTAATTAACTCTTGTTCATTCAACCAAAACTACATTATTTATTGTAAAAATAATGGTTTAATTACAAATTCGTAATAATAATAATAATCTCCACAATCATCATTAAAGGAAAATTATTGTTCCAACCTTCATCTGTTACTCATAATCAATCTCGTATCACTCTTTCTTCTACTCTTAACTCCGATTTGCAGAGTATCTGAATGGGGCACTCAAAATTTAGTTAAATTTCTCTTTACAGCCAGATAAAGGCTGTTTTATTTTAACATTTTTGGCCCATCCTGGTGTCATAATCATCTTTAAAAAAAAAATCATCTATTGCGGCCGGTCCCGAAACCAAACCCCCGCAATAAAATAAAACAGTAAAAAATAGTAAAAAACAAATTTAAACATGTAACTCACAGTATTGCACCATGTAGAATACGATACACTGAACTATTAACATACAGTCTAAAATGGTTGGAAAAAGCCCATTAAAGAAAACAACGAAAATATATTTGAAGTACTTATTAATTTCGTGACCTTATCTGGCCACCTTTCTCAAAGGATAATGACAAGAGATACAGCTAACTGAATTTCTTGTCATTGTACTTTGAAAAGCTGGCCAGACAAGGTCATGAAATTAGTAAGTACTTCAAATATATTTTCGTTGCTTTCTTTAATGGGATTTTTCATACCATATATATGTGTACATACGTATGTACACACACACACACGCACGCACGCACGCACGCACGCACGCACGCACGCACGCATGCACGCACGCACGCACGCACGCACGCACGCACGCACGCCGCACACACACACACACACACACACACACACACACACACACACACACACACACACACACACACACACACACACACACACACACATATATATAAATAATTTTTTCCCTGAACGAGACTTTAACCTAGGACACATAATTACTGTACCAAGGTGCTACCAACTACACCACAGAAGGTCAAAAAGGGAAGCAAACCTTACATCTATATCTTCTATACTAGGAATGAATGCATGCTATCTGAATGCCACTCTGTTCGTGTTACATTTTCCCTGTTGGGGTAAATATTATTCATATTTACACTTATAGTAATGTGCTTATTTGATTATTGTTGGTCCCAAATGAGATTGAGATTTTAATTATATGCAAAATCGAATCCACGGGTGAGGTTTGGGGAAACTGTAATATGAACAGAGTGGCATTCTGATAGAATACGTTCATTCCTAGTTCAGCAGGTATAGCTATAAGGTTTTTTCCCTTTTAGACCTTCTGTGGGGTAGTTGGTAGCACTTGGCACAGTAATTATGTGTCCTAGGTTCAATTCCCGGTTGGGGGAAAAATTATTCATGTTTTAACATATGGTAATGTGCTTATTTGAATATATATATATATATATATATATATATATATATATATATATATATATATATATATATATATATATATATATATATATATATATATATATATATATATATATACAGTGAACCCTCGCTATACCACGGTTCACCTTTTGCGAATTCAGTGCATCGCAAGTTTTTTTGGCGAGCAAAAAAAAAATTTTTTTTTTAATGATTGTGATGCCAGGATGGGCCAAAAAATAATAAACAGGCTTTATCGGGCCTGGGCATGAAGAATACATAAAGTAAAGAGAAACAGAGATGGAGAGTGTAATGACCTGTCAGATGTGAAGGGATTATAAAAGATGTGTAATGAATATCAAGTTCTCTGCTGGGTTTTAATATACCTCTGCATTACTTTCATGATGTCTATTCCAAAAATTCTCCTTAGATCTTAATATTATTATTATTAGCGACAGTAATTTTCCTTTGATGATGATTGTGGAGATTATTATGATTATTATTATTATTACGAATTTTTCATTAAACCATTATTTTTACAATAAATAATGTAGTTTTGGTTGAATGAACAAAAGTTAATCAAAGATGTTTCTCTCTCTCTCTCTCTGTCAACGTCTTTCCCCATTTATTGTCGACATCTTTCATTTCCTCTTTCTCATTTTATTTCTTCTTCTTCTCCTGTTTCTTTCTTCTCTACTTTGATGGGATATGGATGCATCCTTTTAAAGTGTTCCATCAGGAAATGAAGAGAGAGAGTGAATTCAAAATGCAGGGAAGTTTATTATTAGATTTCTTTCTCTCTCTCGCTCTGTTGACTCCTCGTTTCCAATCTCAGCTATGTGACTTCCTTCATTCCATGAACTTGCTTCTTTTATATTTTTATATCTTTCTTTTATTCATCTCTGTATATTTGTCTTTTTATCTATCTTGCTGTCTTAGTTTATTATATAGTATCCTTTGCATAGTTGGTACTTTATTATCTCTTTATACAAAAATGAAACAAACTTTTTTTTAGTGTACTTCTCTAATTTTCTATATAATAATAATAATAATATTAATAATAATAATAATGTCTACCTGTGTCACTTTTAATCTTAGAAGAATAACCTTTGTACAAAAATGGAAATGTTTGTTTGTTTGTTTGCCTCTAAATCAGCTGATGCTTATTCAGGCACAATATCTTACTCATAAAATATTTATTTACTCACCCTATTTGGGGTTTATCTAATTTTCAAGGTTATAGTATTATTAATATTCCTTGGTTCTAAACATAATTCTATCTATCGACCATGCTGCATGAAGTCTTAACATAAATAGTGTCAGCTGAGTGAAAAAGAAAACGTATACAATTCATTCAGAGAAAACGTATATCGTACTGTACAAGGAAAACTTAAATTAAATATATATATTCTCTACACGCTATTTCCCTGACGATATTATATCGAAAGTTTGTTTGCTGTTTGTTCTTAATGCTTTTTCAATCATCATAATATCACGTTCATATAAATTTCGCTTCTCTACACGCTATTTCCCTGACGATATTATATCGAAAGTTTGTTTGCTGTTTGTTCTTAATGCTTTTTCAATCGTCATAATATCACGTTCATATAAATTTCGCTTGCGCACTGTTATTAACAAAGTAAAGGGTTGTTTGTTAACATGCAGGGATGGTTTATACAGTAAAGGTAAAAATAAATGTAAAATACATTTAATAAATATAGTGCTCCTACTTTGCGGTTTTTCACCTATCGTTGTGGGTCCCGGACCCGAACCTCCACGATAAACAAGGGAGCACTATATACAGTATATATATATATATATATATATATATATATATATATATATATATATATATATATATATATATATATATATATATATATATATATAATAATATTTTTCCAAACTGGTGTATTCTCTCGTGGTTATTTTGCAATGAGAAATTGAATTTGTAAGGGTGGGATTGTCATTTAATATAGCATTCGTAATTTTATTTGTGATGCAAAGAATTATAGTACTGTATTATGCAGGCCAGAACGGTATTATAGCGCTGTACATGATTTTAAATTTCGTTATACAGAATTAGCTTTTAATGGATAATGTGTTGCATATCTTTCATAAAGTAAAATTCATAGCAAACATGCAGAATATTCAATTTGGGCATTACTTTTAATGCAGATATTAATATATATACACGTTAATTGCAACCAATATGTAATACAAAACTAGAACTTTTATATTATAACATCTCTGTTTCAGGTACCACTTCACACCGTCTCAACAGGAGATAGAAGAAACTTTAAAAATGTTGGGAGGTGACCTTAAAATTCCCAAGAACTTCATAAGAACAGGAAAATCTTATCATCAGAGCGAAGGCAAGCCAGTAATGGAATATGTTCATATGCCAAATTCAACATTTAATCCTCAAACTGAGTCTCTCTGCAGTAAATTGGGTTTGGATGATCCCATGGCATTACTTATTGGGGCCAAGAAGAATTCAAAGTCATTAAGTTCCCCTCCAAGATCTTGTTTGAATAATTCTGAATTAAACATCACACTGAACAACTCTTGTCTCTCTACAAGTAACATAGATGAGGTGAGAATCCCGTTTATTATTAAGAGTTGCTGTATGCGACTCTTATATCTTAAGCGAGAAGGACTATTAGTAGGTCTCTTGACTATATTGTACTGCTGTATTCTTAACAGCTGTATGTGAGACTTTTCTCTCAAGCAGGAATGCATATGTAGTTCTCATAGCTGTATTGTACTGGTATGGTTGTAGAAAACTCTTAATTCATCATTTTCGAGCATGATGTCTTGAGACCACTTGATTTGGCATCTTTATCTCCTTTACAGGTAGAGGAGACACCCGACAGTTTTGACGATAGTGGGGACATCATAATGGAACTGAAGTTAACGCCTGGAAGTAGTAGATCGTCCAGTAGTTTTGAAGATAGCGTCATTGTTTTGAAAAGAACTGCAGACCATGAACTATCAAGTGACAGCATTGAGAATATGAGTCCCATTAAAGGCAACAGCAAGCTGGTGGATGATCCTGATAGCCAACCTTCTTCTAGTTCTCCTAAGTGAGTTTGTGACTGTAATCTTCGAAATAACGTAAAATTTTAGGCAAAATGTTAAAACTTTCTGTACGGTATAGTAATTTACTGTATTTACAGTATACCAAATAGGGCTTGTTAAGCAGTTGAGGGATTTTCAGTCTGAAAGACCTCATGCAAGAAGTTATTGTGGTATAAGATATACATATTTGTAGTAACAAAAAATAAATAGACAAAATGGAAACCTTTGTTAAAAGAGCAGATGTTCCCCTTTGTTTTTGGAAAAATTTTATATGATAAAATTTTCAGAGAGCCAATTCCTCGTGCAGTGCGCCATGGATTGAGACTTTCTGAACCAAAGCAGAATAAGAGTTCCTGCCATCTTCCCTTTACCATGGATTCTTCAGCATCATCATCAATGAGTGAGATAGACTGTAGTCCAGACAGAAGTCCTCAGACGAAACGGTTAAATGACGAGAATGATACTGAAGGACTGGATACATCAGTATCTTCATCCAGTAGCAATAAGAGTATCAAGAAATTTAAGAGGAGAAATGAGGCTATATATTGTTCAAATGAGGAAGAGTTTTTATAGCAATATCAATCCTTTTTCACAGATATTTTAAAGTGCTGAATGTTTGTGTTGTATATATAGTTATGTTCAAAGAGATTATCAGCTTGCAAGGATATGACATTCGGAGAACTTTAACTTTTTTAATTATTGTACTTACTGTGTAAAGTGTAATGACTTGTGTGTTTGAAAGCTAGTTAAGTGACTGACAAATGCCATTGTTATATGCTTTATTTACTGTGCTTTGTAAATTCTGTAATGCTTTAGGTATGTATTATACTGTACTTGTTATATAGTGTTACATAACTTATTGGCACAAGTGCAATGGTACAAATGATTATAAAAAATTCATACTTTTTATAGTTTTCATCTAGGGATAATTTGTGGATTTACTCTAAGTCCAGAACATTTTTCACATGAAAGCCGAGAAGATTAAAGTTTTTATATAAATAAAACTAATTGTATGTTTGTATAGATTTGGCCTTATCTAATAAGAATACATTTACGTACTTTTGTTTCTGCATTCTGCATTTTAGAGGATTTTCTACATTTTCATGTATTTTATCTACTGTAGATTGTTCTTGTTCTATCCATAATGTTGATTATGTCATGACATAAATTGTATGCTGTTTAATTAAGGAGTTTTTAATTATCATATTTGTGATATTCTTGGGACCTTGGTAGCGTAGCGTTTTGATAAGTCAAAATGGGAGGTGACAGACCGGCTATCGAGCCCATCAAAGGGCATTTGCAAGGGCATCCAGTCTTAATTTCCCAGCTCCAATCTAGTTGTGCCTACTCCCATAATGGATTAATAGTGACACAGAAATACCCAAAGCCAGATGCCTTACATTGTTGTTATAAATTTTGATTAAAAAAAAAGAAAACTGTAATTAAGATTCCTATCATACAAAGCCATAGCAAATTAAAAAAAAAATATTCCCTGCTTCCCTGAGGCAGATGGGGGATCCAACACAAGAAAAAGGAAGCTCAGTATATTGAGGTTATGGAAACTCAACAATTTGAAGTTAAAAGGAAATGCTCCTCGAGTCCTTCCCTCTGACTAAAGGAAGGCAAAAGACTAACATGCTAATTTAGGTGTTGACAGGCACTGCTGTCATGTACTGTACCCTCCAAGAGTCATTTCAGACTTTTCTTAAATTAAGAATCATTTGTCCTGGAATTATTAGCATATCCAGTAATTTTGAAGATAGTGTCGTGGATTTGAAATGCACTCCATAATATGACATATCACCCAACATCACTGAGGTAATGAGTTATAAACTGAGACGGCAAGCATTCAGTGATGTATATAGCACACTCGAGAGTGACATACAGAGGGTGTATAATTTATGACAGCCCGCAATAACGATGGCCACCTGGACAGGGCGTTTTATTGATTTTCTAGCCAAAACAAAAATATTGAAGCCTAAATTAGAAATATACAGTATAGTATTGAAAACTAATGTTAATACTACAGTTATCCCTCGCTATATCGCGATTCACCTTCCGTGGATTCAGTGCATTGCGGGTTTTCATGGCGAGCATATGTATTTTATATCGTAGATTTTCTGGGTATATCGCGGGAATCCACGATATGTTGAAATATTAAAATTTCCAGTATTTTCAGTATTTTATTGATAAAAAAAAAAGTATTTCCCAGCCTAAGAATAATAAAACAGTAAAAAAACATAAATTTGAACATGTAACTCACAGTATTGTACCATATAAAATACGATAACGGTATCTGCGTCTTGGAAAATGCAAAGGGTCGCACCTACTTGAGATAGTACACGGGATGCTATTGGCTGATGGGTGGGAGACGACGAATGACAGAATTGTGTTCTGTATCCTGGGGTCTGATTGGCCTTTTGATTGAAGCTTGATTCTTCCAGCATCTTCCACTGTCTCGCCTCAAACATTCAGTTACTCACGTGTGCATCTTCGCGTTGTGCCTCTTAATACGTTGTGCTTGTGTTTTTGTGAAACTTTTGCTTTATTTCAACCCCTGCAATGCCGCCCAAGCGTCCTTCATCTTCTAAGGCTTCTGGTAGTGAGCCTAAGTGGCAAAGGAAGACGTTGACCATAGCAGATAAGGTAAAACTGTTAGATATGCTGAAGGAAGGAAGAAGTTTCTCGGCTGTTGGCCGCCATTTCGGCATCAACGAATCTACTGTTTGCTACATCATCCCGCAGGAGTGGGACGATGAATAGGTTTGTATGATGCACTTCTGCAATATTATCGACAATGCTATGACTCCTTACAAGACCATCTTCACACAAAAGAAGAAACAGCGACAGCAACTCCCCATTACCATGTTCTCTCCCAAAAAGCAGCCGTAAAGCTGTCATTGGCTGTGCAGTATGTAAACTTCATCATCACGTCATCCACGGTAAACTTACCTATCACGTTCATATAGCTTTACGCTTGTGTGCTGTTATATATGGTAAACTTACCTATCACACTCCTATAAATTTATGCTTGCGCGCTGTTATTAATAAAGTAAAGGGTGAGTTGTTAACAGTGCAGGGAGGGTTTATAAATGTAAAATAACTATAATAAATATTGTGCTGCTACTTAGCGGATTTTCACCTATTGCGGGTGGTCCCGGAACGTAACACCCGTGATAAACGAGGGATTACTGTACATTAATTATAATTAAAAAGTATATCATATAATATTATAATAATAATAATAATAGTACAGTAATAATTACAATCATAATACAGTATTGTAATTATTATACCTATAAAAATAATAATAATAATAATTAGTATTATTATTCTAATCTACCAAACTACTCATATGTATTTCCCCTATTGGTAAATCTGACCACTCTGTGAACTCCATCTCTTCCATTTTCGAGCCCCCTCCATCGATTTCTATTACTCATCGCCGCATTTTTACCTGCAACCCTGATCAGATAGCCCTAAAAGTTGCCAAGATTATAACCTCTGGAATGGAGGCGTTCATCCCCTCTTCCATGAAAAGTTTTTCTCCCCCTAATCCTTAGTTTGACCGTGCATGCTCCATGGTTATTGAGGCTAGGGATTGGGCACACTGGTCGTACTAAGCCTCTCCTTTTGATATAACATGCTCTGCTTTTATTACAGCTAGATATTGCTGTACTGCTCAGATTCAAAGGTGTCTAAAGCTTTAGTTATAGGAAGGAAAGTTGATGACCGTAATTCCTCTCCCAATGATAAATGTTTCTGGTCCTTCGGCAAAAACTTCTGTAACTCAAGCTTTCCCCCTCTCCATCGTTCTCATGGTTCTATAGCTTGCTCTCCCACTGACAAAGCCACTCTCTTTGGCTCAAATTTTTCTGCCGACTCTTTTGTAAGTGATTCCAGAGCACCTGTCCCTCATTTATTACCGCTCTCTAACCCTATGGCCTCCCTTATCCTTTCTTCATGCAAAGCTCAAGAGGTCCTTTGCTCGCTAAAGACAAACAAGGTATCTGGACCCAATGGTATCCCTGCAAGGAACCTTAAGGAGTTCACAGATGAACTTGCTCTCGTGTTTTGCTGTCTTTTTCACCTCATTCTCTCAACCAGTATCTATCCTTCATCTTGGGAGCATGCTCTAGTGCAACTTATTCCTAAGAAGGCTGACCACTCTATTCCTTTAAACTATCAAACTAATGCATTAACCTCTGCTATTGTTAAAGTTTTCAAAACTCTGCTCAATTCTTAATTCTTGAATCTAACTCGCTTATCTCCGATCACCAGTACAGCTTCCACAAGGCAAGATCCACTAGTAACCTCCTGTACTATCATACTCATGTATTGTCATCTTCTCTGAGGAACTAAGGGGAATCCTTTGTCGTCGCCTTTGATATCTCTAAGGCATTTGACAGAGTCTGGCACAAGGTTCTGTAAGCCAAACTCCCTGCTTATGACTTTACAACTTCTCTCTGTTGTTTGATTTCCATTTCACTCTGTTGTTTGATTTCCAATTTTCTTTCTGACTGTTATACATCAGTGGTTGTCAACGACACAAAGTCTACCCCATTCTCTGTTACCAATGGTGTTCCACAGGGTTCTGTTCTTTCACCTACTCTGTTCTTTCTCTTCATCAACGATCATCTTCATTCCCGAACCTCCCGTCCTCTTCACGCCTTTGCCGACGATTGTACCCTAAATTTTTCCTCTGGCTATTCTTTACAACCTTCATTTGCTACTCGTAATTATTTTTTAATCACTCTTTCTACTCTCAACTCTGGTTTGCAGAGGATATTTGAGTGGGGCACCCAAAATTTTGTTAAATTTAATGCCTCCAAGACAGTTTCTGTTTATTTCTTTGAAATTAACGAACTTTACCCTCTTAATTCTATTAGCATATTATAATCCATATAGCCTCTAACTTGTCTTGGAGGAACCACATAATCCAAACTTCTAAATCTGCATCCCAAAAATTGGGGGTTCTGTTTCGTTTTCATCATTTCATTTCTTCTTTACTGTTACTTTAAATCTATAAAGGTCTTATCTGACCCTGCTTAGCATACTGCTCGCACATCTGGGGTGCTTCTTCATATTCTTATCTCCAGATAAGATTGAATCTAAGGCTGCCAGATTCATTAATGACCCCTCTCGTACATCTAATCTGGATTCTTTTTCTCTTCGCTGTAAGGCATCATCCCTTTCTCTTTTCTATCACTACTATTTCCATCGCTGCTCTGATGAGTTGCATCCCTTCCCTACTAACGAGGCCGTGTAATACTTGCCAAACAGCTTCGTCTTACAAGGACTGTGTGGAGATTTGTAGCTTGTGGATTGGTTGGTGCAGTGACGACCTCCTCCCATCCACCTCCAGACTCTGGAACTCTTTTCCAATTCTTATAACCTATCTTTCATTAATAAATGGATCTATTGTCATCTCAAGGCCTAACCCTGCCATATTTCTAGGTCCTCAGTACTTCGACTAGTTTTTCAGCCTGTTCTTTTACTATTGTGTATCATTACCTCATCTCTGCCTTGTCCTTAACCTTTTACTTTTTTGTCTTAATGTTTTCTTTGTGCCAGGGCCTTTATTTATGAGGGAAATTATCTTGCCTGTCCTGTTGTTCTACAAAAAAGAAAATACAGAGTGTAACATATATATATATATATATATATATATATATATATATATATATATATATATATATATATATATATATATAATTTTTTTTATTACTGCATGGCATTCTTTTTCAAAGACATTGTTTATAAACAGATCATAATACATGAGTCCTCAGCTAACGATGTCCTCGAGTTACAATGTTTTTCATTTACATTGCATTTTCCATAAATTATTTAGCCTTTTCTTTGATAATCTTTGGTCTGTATTATGTCTCCCAAGTGTAAAGCATTATTTTTTTTATGGCAGTGCTTTGAAGGAAAGGAAAGCCATCACAATGGAAGTGAAATTAGAGATAGTGAAATGTATGGAAAAGGGAGAAACTTTATTACTGCATTTGCACAGGTGCTTATTTAGGTGTGTTCCGACTTACACTGAAATTTGGGTTGCATCATGTTTCAGGAATGGTACTTTGATGCTAATCGAGAACCCCTGCCTAGTAAGAAATCGTTAAATATGTGCTATAAAGGATAAACAAGATCCAATTAATGACATGATATTTGATATACTCTTTGTCTTTACTACAACAAAGTACTTATCTACCACTTTACCATAGATCTGATGGTCTAAATTACGGCAGCTTTATCAGAATCAAACCCTGTCGTAGGTTAGAGACTACCTGTATTGGAAGTGCTTCATATGTGCTATTTATGGATAACTGATGTTAATCGTGCAAATAAAGCACATATGCTGGTAATACACTGAGAGTGCTTGCAAGATATTGTTTATGCTATGTATGGATAACTGACAGTGTGCCAGTAATGACAATCACAGCTTCTCCTGCTGTCCATCATCAGTAAATTGGAAATATGGAGTCACATTCAAGGAAATTCTGTATATTTACTAACGCATGCAAGCTTGTTGAGCAGTGAGGAGCCCTGGTCTGATCTCAATTTTCTATGGCCGTGAAAACAAAACTGAAGTAAAGCTAGAACCTGGAATTAGTTCTGGTTAGCTGACTTAGCAGAAGGACCAATCCTTGGTTGATATGGTAACATACCTCGAATGTATGTTTGTAGCACAGTGGTTGAGTACTCAACTAGGGAAATGACATACTAGTTTTCAAGCCCACCGCGAGGCGTTAGGAAGGGCGTCCAGTCTAAACGCACAGCTTTGGATCTATGTTGGAGGGGAGATAGAGGAGTTATTGGTAATATACTACACTTCGGTACACCTAAACACAGTTTTATGCCAATGCCTTCAAAACTGTGTTTAGGAAAATAGGCTCTGATACATATATTTAATATCCTAGCTTTTTTTTTTTTTTATGAATACCACTGGATATTTTTGGGGAATAAAAGAATTAATTTGCTCGGGGGCGGTAAGAAGTTGAAGAGGAAGATGTAATCCCAAAATATTATTTCAAAAGATTTCAACTCCAAATTTGAATACAGTAGTAAGGAATTTTTGAAGCATTCCATTTAGCATTACTTTATAATAGTAATCAATTGAGTCAAACAGAACGAGGATGGATTGCTGTATGGAATACAGAATGAATATAACAGGCCCTCACATCATTTAATCTGGGTCATGGTGTGTTTGTTTTCTTGTCAGTCCTTCATCTAACATTTAATTAATTATTTTGTGTTCTCTTTACTGTTATCAGAGAAAAGGTTTTCTTCCGTCTTCTTTTTTGAGATAAATGTGTACCATATGTCTGGCTTATGGTGGCTTTGCTGTATGCGTTTCCTTTATTATCGTTCCTATAGATGAAAATTTATCTAATGCTTCAATTTCTTTTTGTTTGTCTTTTGTTTCAGTAATATAAAAGTTTCAATGCTGCTAGTGTAATTCCTTTAACTCTTAAAATTATGTTTATCTTTCACGAGCTTACACTTTAACCAAGCTAACCTATCCTAATCTAGCCTAAGGTATCTAGGTTAGGTTGGGTTAATCAAACCCATGAAAGATAAATTTTAAGAGCGAGGGATCACACTCCAGCTGCACCAAACTTTCATAAATGTTCACTTGGTGAATTCATCAACAACATAAAACTCAGTCTGCAAAGTACCTATAACAAAATATATAAATGAATGTCATGAGAATATTGAATAGTCCAGTTTCTCTTTGCAGTTTCTATTTAATATAATTTTTAATTCACTTATTTACCATCTTTCTAAATTCTTCATCCGGTTTAAGCAGGCTCAAGTCTTTCGCTTCTATACGCGTAACAGTGTGTTCGATATGATTATTCATGTGGATCATATGTAACAACAAAATACATATTGATTACAAAATATAATTTAAGACTGTTTATGCAGGGGTATCGAAAGTTGCCCCTTAGGGCAAATGCGCCGAAGACAATTGCCCTTAAATTCTGACGAGAAAGCTGACTATTGCTCTTTAATACTATTCAAGTGAAATACATCATAAAATTTATAATAGACCACTCCTAAAACGAAATATCAGGTGCTTAATACGGTATTAAGGCTACGTTAGCTTAGGCAAGTTCTCAATATATCATTGAATATTACCGGGGAATTTGTCTTAGGGGTTAGATGTCGTAAATGGCAATTATTTCAGGGGAATGTTTAATTTCACACCCCCGAGTAAAATATATCTAAAATAAAAAAATAAAAAAAATATTCTTAACTATGTGTGAACTAACCTAACACAATCTACCCTAACCTTACCTAATATAATAATATTTATGAGCTGCCATCCCTAAATATAAGTGAGGCAATATTCACCAATTTCTTTCTCTGTGACATTGCCTCTTTGACTAGTTTAACCAGATACAGGTAATATTAATTTATACCAGATCAACTGGAGGAAAGCCTGTCGTGCTATCGTTAGCTACGCTCTCCAGCTTTACTAACCAAATTAGTCAAATATAATACTAATATTATAACAGGCCCCACCCAAATTTCTAAATGGGTGGCATCACCCCCTCAGAGATACCTCACTTAACTGTTCACTACTATACATTTGTATATCCAGTTGGTAGATTTGAGGTGTGTTTTCTTCAGCTGAATGAATGAATGAACAGGATGGGATGGGATAGGAGGGGAAAAAAGGAGAGGGGATTAAGGATGTAGGGGAATTGGAGGGAAAAGCACGAAAATTACAGTAAGAGACAAAAATAGAGGGGAAAACCTTCGTGCTTCTTCTTCAGTTGATGCGAAGTAAAAAACTGCAATAACGTGTTTTTTATCCGTTTTGGGAGGTACAAAATAAAGTATATAAACTTGAGGGAGAAAGAGAGAGCAAATGCCTATATTTATTCCTGATGACATCCCGGAATATATAGCCGTTAAATAAGAAGTGATTCAATAGGATTAAAAGTGATTTTATTCGACACTTGCCTCTTGAATTATTTTCAATCCCGATGTAACTGGTTCAAAGCTTCCACATTAGTATATCTTCAAAGTAATGAGGAACTATCTAAGAATAATAAGAACCGTTTGATGTTTTTTAATATGTCCCCATTCAACTGAAAGTGGACACAGACAGATTGGGAGTGGGGAATAAAAGCTGGATGCCCTTCCTCGCACTCTACAGTAGAATCGAATCAACATTTGTCGCTCTCCGACTCTCGCATTCAATCACTGATCTACCGCGACCCTAACATTAATTAGAGTGGATATAAACATACTGGAGCTCGGGGATAGAGGCTAGATGTCCTTTCTAGAGACCCGCGGCGAAATCATAACCAGCATTATTGGCTCTACGAATTGCTCCCAAAATAACCACAACAGAAAGCACTGTGCCATTAATACCCTGAAAAGAGGTGCAAGGTTTTTACTACTTGAAACTATGGGTTTATTGAGACCTGAAACTACATGTTATTCAATGGTGTTCATAATTTTGTATCTGGACAATTGTGTTCATGGTTATTTCTAACCAGAGGTACTACTACTATTACTACTACCACCACTACAACTACTACTGCTGCTGCCGCAGTCGCTGCTGTTGCTTCTCTCATTTATTACTTTCTTCATATAACAATTATTCCCAATTTTACTCTAAAAACTATTTCCACAAGAGTAAATATTTTACATTTTATTTACTACCACTGTTACTACCACTTTTAATTTATTTTTTGTTTGTTAAAGGAAGTATTTCATGAATACTCCAAACGGAGGAAATTTGGTATTACAGTGTTTGTTGATTTATCTAAAGCGTTTCAAACAGTTGATCACTTTTTACTGGATGGGAATATGTTAGAGATAGCTATTCCACTTGATGCTGTGTTATAAATTCAATGTTTTAGCTAAGAAATCAATCAGCAAATGTTATTTGAATGGTTTCTCAAGCAGGTACATTGTATTGGAACGTGGAGTGAGACAGGGAGGCAGTCTATCCCCTTTTTATTCATATTTTTCATTGATTCATTAATGAGTGAGATTGCCTCCGTGAACGTTGGCTGCACTAAAGGCTTGACAAGCTTGAATATTATTGCGTACCCAGATGACAATGTCGTGAGTAGTAATTCAGATTCAGAATTGGAAGTCTTTTATATCACAATGTGCTGATTATTCAGCAAGCATAGCCCTAATATTAATGAGAATGCTGATTTTATTCTTTTCAGTAGGACATCTCAACAAAATAGGCCTCCCAGTGTTAAACTTGGGGATTATTCTCTTGAAGTAGTTGACCATTATATGTATTTTGGACATGTTGTTGAGAGTATTTTATATGAAGAAAAAGGATTTAGAACTACGACTGAAAAATCTTTACTCTAGTGCCTTTTTCCTGTTCTAAGAAACTTCTCCCACTGTAATACTGAGGTCCTTTTATTCTTATTCAAATTGTATTGCATGGCAATGCATGGCTTGTGTCTTTGGAATTGTAAAGACACTTTCAGGAGAAGTGGCCTTTAACAATGTTCATAAACGAATAATTGAGGTACCTACAGATGTAAGTAACCATATGGTTGCTGACATATGTAAGCAATTTCTTCTTAAAGATCACATAACCTTACTTCAGCCTAAGTCCTGTAAAAGACCTCATTATTCAGTTACCAGCATAAAAACAAACAAACAGACAAACAATCTGAATATACTGTTTCTAGTGTTTAAAAGTGAATATAATGTGGATGCTTGGAAATTTGATATAATGATATTAGAGGCACTGTTTCTTGGGTGGAATAACATAAACCCAGAAGAGGACATTCAGTGCCTTTTCTTTGGATTGTAAAAGTTGCTCATGGTGATTCGCTATTCATTCTTTTCCTATGCCTACATCAACACCGAATATTCTGGGATATTCGTTACACATTTCTTATTATCCCTTCACATCTGACAATTCACAACACTCCCCATTTTGTTTCTCTTTACTTTACGTTTTCTTCGTGCCCACGCCCGATGAAGGCAGATTTTTTTTTTTGCCCGACCCGGTGTCACAACCATAAAAAAAAAACAACAACAACATACAATAGCCTCATTGTCATATCATTTATGAAGCATTATTCATTTCATGTTTATAATCTCTTTCTGACTCACAAGATATTAACTCCTTATAACTATGTGTGCTTATATGAAATAAAGATTTGAATTGAATTGAGTAGAACTACTACTACTACTACTGCTATTACTGTCTCTATATTCTAAAGCCATACTCCCCCTTATAAAGGGGGTGGCTGAGTCCAGGCAAAATGCCTTGGCTATGTAGGAAGAAAATATGGAGGAGGGGATTCCGAGTCCCCTCGCTCAGCCATATTTAGTCAACTTTTACGACACGCAGGGGAACACGGAGGAAATATTCTTGCCCCTTCCCTCAAGGAGAACTACTAACACTATTTTTTTTTTTTTATGATTGTGACACCAGGAAGGACCAAAAATAATAAAATAAAACAGCCCTCATCGGGCCTGGGCACGAAGAATACATAAAGAGAAACAGAGATGGAGAGTGTAATGGCTTGTCAGATGTGAAGGGATAATAAAAGATGTGTAATGAATATCCAAGAATATTCAGTGTAGTTGTAGGCATAATACTGCAACTAATTAACATGACAAGAAAATAAATTTGATTTGAAGGTTCAGGTATTCCCTCTCCGAATAGAATCTATAAAACTGACGAATTATATACTTAAAACCCAATGATGAGAACCCTTGTCTCCACGAATAAAGTGCCTTGCATTTCGAGTCCTAAGTTATGGTAACTAAGGAGCGAATCCATTCATTTCCAGGTATCCTAAAGTCCTAAACGCTCTCTCTCTCTCTCTCTCTCTCTCTCTCTCTCTCTCTCTCTCTCTCTCTCTCTCTCTCTCTCTCTCTCTCTGCTATATATATATATATATATATATATATATATATATATATATATATATATATATATATATATATATATATATATATATATACAGTCATGTCTTCGTATGTAAAAGAAGCAAATTCATTAAGTTTCACCTTGATATCATCTCTCTCTCTCTCTCTCTCTCTCTCCTCTCTCTCTCTCTCTCTCTCTCTCTCTCTCTCTCTCTCTCTCTCTCTCTCTCATATTTAGTCAAATTATGTAATCGCCAATATGTAATGTTCAACAGTTACGGCGCTCGACATTTTGTAAGCTTCATACAAGGCCGCTGAACACCTTCATGTGCCAGCATTATTATGCACAATCATGCAGAAAATAAAAAGAGAAAAAAAATCTCGTCAGAAAGAAATGTCATGCTATCTACATTCTACCTTAAGTAATATATCTCTATTGAGTCACAGATATATAATATTCAACTCTTTATTGCGTGAGATTTATTGTCATAAATGACACTGATTGCTATACCTGACTCCAGGTCATAGTAAAATATGTTGTTTTGTGTGTCACTGTTAATCCCCATTCGCATGGGCCTGGAAACAGACAGGCTGGAGCTGGAGAATTAGGGCTGGATCCTAATGCCCCGCTGTGGGCTCGAACACGGATTTATCACTTTCCGAATCAAGTACTACAACCATTGTGCTACCGCGGTCCCAGGTCAAAGTAAAATATGTAATTATGCTTTATTTCCAATGCTAAATGTCCAAATACACACACACACAAAAAAAAGAATAAATATATACAAATAAGCAAACAAATAAATAAATTGATAAACTAATTTAAGACATAAACATGTTATTTGTCAATATATGAAAAACAAATCCAGTTAAGGAAAAAGTCGCTAAACATGATAAAGAATAATTCCAAACAGTAATAATTCAACCTAAGCTAATCTATTATGTCGGCGAATATTCGGCACACTGTTAATTATTAACCTCAATGTGATTCGAAGCCCTGAAAGTACTGTATAGACATTTGCAAAACACATGTTCGCAATCAGTGTCATGAGACCAACTTCAAAAGGCTGCAAATAGTTAGACCATTTTAAAATGGCCACATGAGATATTTCCTAACTTTACAATGTGTGATACAAATATTTTCCTCTTTGTGAGTATGTATGCGCTAGGAGAAACTTTATACCAAAGTGGCAACACTGTTCCTAAGCATGCAATTTGCCTAAAATGGTCATACATAAAGTAATTCAGCAATACTTCTTGTCGGTAAAACTTGCATATATGCAGCAAGACTCTGTCAACGACTTTTTGTCCACCTGCGTTGGATATAGGTTTTACGTCTACCAAATATTCTCTCTCTCTCTCTCTCTCTCTCTCTCTCTCTCTCTCCTCTCTCTCTCTCTCTCTCCAAATGGTTCTTCGCCCTAGTAAAGAGGCAAAACAGTTTCAGGTTTGGTGCGCAATTTCAGTCAACGCCTATTTCCAACTTGGGTATACGCCTAAAACGGGATGAGCAGAGCGACACCTGCTAATATAGTCTTTACAATTCAACAAGAAATGAGTCTATTGTATAAGGAATGCTGGTATTCCTGTAACACTACTTCATGAAATAATTTTGATAAGGAATGTAGTTTGATGCAGATAATATACACATTACTTAATTTAGAGATACGTCTAGTATACAACTGCCTGTAGTGCACTCAGAAACTGCTTGCTGAATTATCATACAGGAGCAGGAAGAGCTATTATTGATCTTGCCGCTTATCTTAACCAAGACCCAATGAGAAATAAATAGAAGACTGTAGTGGCGTCAACTCAGCGGAACGAGTGCGGCGTTACCAACTGTATCTCCGAAGTTATAGGAGAAGAGAGAAACTCGGCAAATTGCTAGAACTAGGGAATGAACACACTATGCTGCCTACACACATATACATAAATGCACTCAATTGGCAACAATCTGACTCAGTAGGAAACTGCAATGTACTTGTAACTGTAGAATACTGCAAAACATAATTACTTATCGCTCGCTACATGTATTCCCATGCAAATGACCTGTGTTCAAATAATTTTATAAATGTAAACTTTCCTAAACATTTTGAACTCCCGAGAATCTTGTCCAGCTCTGCAGAGCGAAACAATTCCTCAATTAGAGGAATGCCTTAAGATTAAGGACGGAGAAAACAAGAGTTCCAGGAAGGAAGGATCATATAAACTTGAAGGAGGGATGAGGATGAAAATAAACAACCTTTTTTTTATTACTGAAAAGGCGCTGAATTTTAATAGTGTTCAGATGGCTGCACTGAACCTTCTTTGGACAATCTAGCTTTCAGTATGTTGTGTTCTGGTTTACTGGTATGGACAATCTAGCCTTGAATATGTTGCGTTCCGGTTTACTCCGTCTACAGTTATTCAGTTTATGTAAAAATGCCAATAATCAACTCTTAACGAAACCATTTTCTTGCATATATTTAGGGGTAACGAGTTCCAGGAGGATGGAGAAGTAGAGACATCGAGTAACTAAGAAGAGGGAGAAAGCTTACAGTAACTTCCAATATCCTAGAGTAGTGGTTTTCAACCTTTTTGTGCCCATGGCCCACTTTTGGGTTTCCTAAATACCCATGACCCACTGCCCTTCAGAAGTTTGTGATGATGATAAAAAAGTCATTATAAATCATATTTGAAACACTTGATTGATTCTACTTTTTGACATATAAAATAAAACACTGGCCTGAATATACTGTATATAAAACATGCACATTGTAATCAAACTCAACATACACTTTTCATTTATGAAAGCACTAGTCTTCA
>JAXCGZ010012536.1:5000-23394 GCA_037179515.1 Halocaridina rubra | reverse complement strand
GATATACTCCATCGACAACACACAGTGGTCACTCTTTCCAATTGGTGGTTCATACTCAATATTTTCAATATCCAACACATTATCTGTGAACACCAGATCAAGTAGTGATGGCTCATCCCCACCCCTGGCTCTTGTTGGTTCCATTACATGTTGGTGTAGGAAATTCCCTTGTACGCAATCTAGGAATCTTGCCCCAAAGGAGTCCTCACCACTGTGTGGGTCAAGATTTATCCAATCTATCTCTTTATGATTAAAGTCTCCCATAATCAAAATCCTACATTTTTTCTCCCGCGCCATGTTAACAACTGAGTTTATGACTTCAATCGTACCTATATGACTTTCCTCATAAATTTCAAGCCTATTTTGGTTCCTTGGTGGGTTGTATACAACAGTTATTATAATGCTCTCTGACCCAGTATTTATGCGAGCAACAAGAAATTCCCTGAACTCACTTTCTATGGCCAAGTTTATCTCTTCAACTTGAATCCTCTCACTTATGAGCAGTGCTATCCCTCCACCAGTCCTCTCAGATCTTTCGACCCTTAGTATTCTGAAGCCCTTAGGAAAAACTGTGACACTGTTTATGTCCTCACTCAACTTAGTCTCTGTAATTGCTACTATATCTGCCTTACTGTTGTGAATCCTATCTTTTAATTCTACTGCCTTACCAGCTAATCCATCAGCATTTGTGTATAACAATCTTAATGAGGCCCCATCCCCTGATCTGCTGTCATTATCTTCTTTATCTCCCCTTTGTCTGGAAGTATTCCGTAACGAAAATTTTTCTTCTGTGTGTGTGTGTATATATATATATATATATATATATATATATATATATATATATATATATATATATATATATATATATATATATATATATATATATATATATATATATATATGACGTAATGATTTTATTATCCCATCTAATGACACCAATTTGTAAGATAGTATCCCACCGAGTGTCACCACTGACATAGGGTAATTCTTCCTACGTTATATTATTATAATTATGGTAGCGTGGTTGGTGAAAGACATCTTCCTTTCTATACATTTATTCTTATTTTAACATCTATGTACTCAGAGCTCCTATTACTACAGTTCCTGTCACGACTAATTCCTGAGTCCCACCCCCTAAAGGGGGAGGCTAACTCAGCTGTACTGTGTTAACTCTGCTGCTGGCAAGGCCCGGTCTCTAACTCAACTCACTGTGCCTGCCCTGGGTGGTTCTTGAAATACCCCAAGGGCAGGGGCGTGGCTTGTATGGGGAATAAAGGACTGGTTTATATCTCTCACCCTCTTGAAATATTTGAACTCCAGATGCCGAGTCCCATGGGACCAGCTATCCATCTTCGACCCTTTTTAACATAAGCCTCATCCTAGTAAACACTGGAGAGAGTGTTCAATGTTTCCTTTGACACCTAGCCAAAAGTCCTACGACATATATATATATATATATATATATATATATATATATATATATATATATATATATATATATATATATATATATATATATATATATATATATATATATATATATATATATATATATATATATATATATATATATATATATATATATATATATATATATATATATATATATATATATATATATATATATATATACATGTATGTGTATATATATATATATATATATATATATATATATATATATATATATATATAGTGTGTGTGTGTGTGTGTGTGTGTGTGTGTGTGTGTATGTTTGTAATTTGGTGGCATATAGAGCACGTGTGTGTGTGTGTGCGCGCGTGATAGTGTTATGTGTGTGTAAAATTTGTTGGCAGGTGGAGCGTGTGTGTGTGGTGTGTATATATATATATATATATATATATATATATATATATATATATATATATATATATATATATATATATATATATATATATATATATATATATATATATGTGATTACCTAATTGTGATTACGTAATTGTGTTTACGGGAAAGAGCCCAAAGCTCGTATCTTCCCGTTTCCTCATCGGTTCCATTTTATACTTAGTGATACTTATCATACCTGTCCTTAAAACTATGGATTGAGATAGCATTAACTACCTCCTCGCTTAGCGAATTCCAATTATCAACTGCTCTTACACTGAAAAAGTATTTCCTTACATCCTGCAAAGAAGTTTTCTTACGAAGCTTCAACCTATGACCTCTAGTTCTAGAGCCAGCCATATCAAAATATCGATCCCTATCCACTCTATCATAACCATGAAGGAATTTAAAGACTGTCACCATATCCCCCCTCACTCTTCTAGCTTCGAGTGAAGGTAAGTCTAATTCCCTCAGCCTCTCATCATAACTGAGATTGCGTATTTCTGGCACCAGTTTCGTGGCATGTCTTTGAACTTTTTCAAGCTTACCTATGTGCTTTTTCAAGTGCGGATTCCAAAAGGGGGCTGCATATTCGACTTTTGGCCTCACATAGGTTACATAAATATTTCTGAACATTTCCTTGTCCATGTGCCTGAAGGCTACCCATACATTTGATAAGAATGCATATGTTGCCCTTACTATGACATTTATATGTATTTCTGGAGACAAATCTGCCAGTATGTTTACTCCTAGATCTCTCTCATTTTCTGTCTCTTGAAGTTGTACTCCAGCCACCGAGTAGTCAAGCTTGGGCCTTCTTGCACTTGTACCCATTCTCATTACCTTACATTTTGAAGTATTGAATTTCATTAGCCACTTTTCTGACCACTCATGCAGATTATTTAGATCCTCCTAAAGTTCTCTACCATTGTTCTCGTTTTTTACTTTCTTGACAATCTTTGCATCATCTGCAAACATATTCATGAATGGATTTACAGACTCTGGTAGGTCATTTACATATACAAGGAACAAAAGTGGCCGTAAAACTGAACCCTGTGGAACTCCACTACTAACTCTTCTCCATTCAGACACTGAGTGTCTTACTCTAACCCTCTGTTCCCTTCCTTCTAAGTAAGTTTTTATCCATTCCAAAACATTTCCACCTATTCTAGCCATTGATTGCAGCTTCCTAATAAGTCTCCCATGTGTGTGTGTGTGTGTGTGTGTGTGTGTGTGATTACCTAATTGTGATTACCTAATTGTGTTTACGGGAAAGAGCCCAAAGCTCGTATCTTCCCGTCTACTCATCGGTTCCATTTTATACTTAGTGATACTTATCATACCTGTCCTTAAAACTATGGATTGAGATAGCATTAACTACCTCCTCGCTTAGCCAATTCCAATTATCAACTACTCTTACACTGAAAAAGTATTTCCTTACATCCTGCAAAGAAGTTTTCATACGAAGCTTCAAACTATGACCTCTAGTTCTAGAGCCAGCCATATCAAAATATCTATCCCTATCCACACTATCATAACCATGAAGGAATTTAAAGACTGTCACCATATCCCCCCTCACTCTTGTGTGTGTGTGTGTGTGTGTGTGTGTGTGTGTGTGTGTGTGTGTGTGTGTGTGTGTGTGTGGAGATTACCTTATTGTGATTACCTAATTGTGTTTACGGGAAAGAGCCCAAAGCTCGTATCTTCCCGTCTCCTGATCGCTTCCATTTTATACTTAGTGATACTTATCATACCTGTCCTTAAAACTATGGATTGAGATAGCATTGACTACCTCCTCGCTTAGCCAATTCCAATTATCAACTACTCTTACACTGAAAAAGTATTTCCTTACATCCTGCAAAGAAGTTTTCTTACGAAGCTTCAAACTATGACCTCTAGTTCTAGAGCCAGCCATATCGAAATATCGATCCCTATCCACTCTATCATAACCATGAAGGAATTTAAAGACTGTCACCATATCCCCCCTCACTCTTCTAGCTTCGAGTGATGGTAAGTCTAATTCCCTCAGCCTCTCATCATAACTGAGATTGCGTATTTCTGGCACCAGTTTCGTGGCATGTCTTTGAACTTTTTCAAGCTTACCTATGTGCTTTTTCAAGTGCGGATTCCAAAAGGGGGCTGCATATTCCAGTTTTGGCCTCACATAGGTTACATAAATATTTCTGAACATTTCCTTGTCCATGTGCCTGAAGGCTACCCATACATTTGATAAGAATGCATATGCTGCCCTTACTATACCATTTATATGTATTTCTGGAGACAAATCTGCAAGTATGTTTACTCCTTGATCTCTCTCATTTTCTGTCCATTGAAGTTGTACTCCAGCCACCGAGTAGTCAAGCTTGGGCCTTCTTGCACTTGTACCCATTTTCATTACCTTACATTCTGAAGTATTGAATTTCATTAGCCACTTTTCTGACCACTCATGCAGATTATTTAGATCCTCCTGAAGTTCTCTGCCATTGTTCTCGTTTTGTACTTTCTTCACAATCTTTGCATCATCTGCAAACATATTCATGAATGAATTTACAGACTCTGGTAGGTCATTTACATATACAAGGAACAAAAGTGGCCCTAAAACTGAACCCTGTGGAACTCCACTACTAACTCTTCTCCATTCAGACACTGAGTGTCTTACTCTAACCCTCTGTTCCCTTCCTTCTAAGTAAGTTTTTATCCATTCCAAAACATTTCCACCTATTCTAGCCATTGATTGCAGCTTCCTAATAAATCTCCCATGTGTGTGTGTGTGTGTGTGTGTGTGTGTGATTACCTAATTGTGATTACCTAATTGTGTTTACGGGAAAGAGCCCAAAGCTCGTATCTTCCCATCTCCTCATCGGTTCCATTTTATACTTAGTGATACTTATCATACCTGTCCTTAAAACTATGGACTGAGATAGCATTAACTACCTCCTCGCTTAGCCAATTCCAATTATCAACTACTCTTACACTGAAAAAGTATTTCCTTACATCCTGCAAACAAGTTTTCTTACGAAGCTTCAAACTATGACCTCTAGTTCTAGAGCCAGCCATATCAAAATATCGATCCCTATCCACTCTATCATAACCATGAAGGAATTTAAAGACTGTCATGTGTGTGTGTGTGTGTGTGTGGTGTGTGTATACACTGAGAAATACACCAAACTCCTGTAGCAAGCCATACAGGGTATCATATTTTGCTGTAATATATTGTAAAGCATATGTATGTCGATATATTATATATGTCTATAGTCATGTAGTAGGTTGGTTCATGGCATCAGCCGCCCGTTGCGATACTACAGCTGAAGGCTTTTTGAACTTAAATAGGTCTTGTCGCATGACTGAAGTCTTGCTGAAGTTATATGAAATCCTGAAACCTGAAAACTGAAGCAAGTCCTGAAGAGAAACATGTGAGGCTAGAGATCAAGGGTGAAATTGAACACTCTCTCAAGTGTTTTTCTTGGATATGGACAATATTGGTAGGAAGGGTCAAGAAGATATATGACTGGTCCCATGGGTCTCAGCATCTGGCGTCAAGTACCTCAAGAGGATGGGAAAGACCAACAGACAGAAAGAAAAAAATCCCTATACATGTCCAAACCTTAGTGAAGAGAGAAAGAAGGGTATTTAAAATCCCTTATTAGTTGTTGAAAAGAACAACCCACGTTTTAGAACTGAAAGAAAAAAAAAATGGGAAAGAAAAGGTCCCCACCGTCTTTGACCACTGTGTTAAAAGACCAATTCTTTTATTATTTGTTTTACCTAGTTTTAAGATAATTTTAAGCGACAACTCAGAGACTCCTTTAAATATAGTTTTTGAATAAGTGCCTTTGATAAATTGTATGATTTGCACCGATAGTAACAAGTAGTCTTCTGCCTAAATAATATCCTTGTTTTGCTTTAGCATTATCATTGTTTGAATCATGATTTAATCTTTGTGTTCATTAAGTTCTCATATCAGTTTGTCTCTGAATAGGAATTGCATATTGAAATGATGAATGTTTTCTAAAACTTTTCACATCGTAACCAATATTTTGTTTCAGGAGTAGTTTTTTAAGGCCTAATATTAAGACAAATCAATGCCCCATAGTAACGATAGGAATTTACCATTTATGTTATTGTCTATCGCATTTTAAATGTTCGTACATACTAATGTTCTACATGATTTATATTTTTACTGTAGCTAACCAACTTTTGTAAATCTTTTGAAAAAGGAGAGAAGTAGACACAGTAACGTCATGGTCTAAACTAACCTGTGATCTTAATTAATGTTTGATAATGATTAGTTACACACTGAAATCCTAATGATTAAGGTTAATTTTATTTGTTAAATATAGGAATGTTTGTACTAAAGATTGTTTAGTGTTCATAGAACTAGGAATTCTTAGAAAATAGCTTAAATAATTCGGCCCCATTTCTATTGTAAACTAATGTTAGCTAGGATATGTCCAAGAGCTCTCGAAAAAATAGCCCATGCTTCGACTGAAATAAGAGATATTTCAGTTTTGGTTGGGAGGGATGTCACATGACAGAAATCGTGCTGAAGCCAGAATCTGAAACTTGTAACAAATCTTGAGGGGTAACGGTCGAGGGCACAGATATTTTATTACATGCCCTCACTTTTATTGAGTTTTGGGTGCAGACCATGTTTTCCCTTGGGACCACCAAGATTTATGGCTAGACACCTGGAACTAACCGCCGGCGCCATGCACCCCCAAGAGGCCTAAAGGATAAGGGACCCTCGGTCCTGGAAAATACCACAAGTCGTGAAGAGAAACGTGAGAGGCTAGAAGTCAAGGGTGAAATAGAATACTCTCCCAATTGTTTTCTGTGGTAAGGCCAATGTTTGTAGAAAGTGTCAAGGAGATATATGACCGGACCCATGAGACTTAGCATCTGGCATCGAGTACCTAAAGAGGATGGGAAAGGCCAAGAAGTTAGCCATTTCCTAAACCACAAGAAACACAAACATTTGACCTGTACAGCAGAAAACAATTGGGAGAGTATTCTATTTCACCCTTGACTTCTAGCCTCTCACGTTTCTCTTCACGACTTGTAGTGTTTTCGAGGACCGAGGGTCCCTTATCCTTTAGGCCTCTTGGGGGTGCATGGCGCCGGCGGTTAGTTCCAGGTGTCTAGCCATAAATCTTGGTGGTCCCAAGGGAAAACATGGTCTGCACCCAAAACTCAATAAAAGTGAGGGCATGTAATAATGTTGTACTCTAGAATAAATTAAGATAAAGGAACCACCGCTTGTCCATTCTTACCTTGTACCCGTCTGGTACTAATATTAACATAGTGAGAAGCTCACAACACGTCAGTCTGTCCAGGACAGTTTGATGTTAAGTCTTCCTTTAGTTACGGTTCTTTTTCTATGCCTACAGCTACACTGAATATTCTTGGATATTCGTCACACATCTTTTATTATCCCTTCACATCTGACAAGATATTACACTCGCCATCTCCGTTTCTCTTTACTTCATGTATTCTTCGTGCCCAAGCCCGATGAGGGCTGTTTTATTTTAGATTTTTTTTTGGCCCGTCCTGGTGTCACAATCATAAAAAAAAAAAAAATGTACTCCAATTGAAGAAGGCATAGGCTTTGTTTAAACCATTTATTACATTTCTCTATTATTTCTGCTTAATTTACACTTTCTTTTACATGGGGACAGTATCACTGGAATCATTGATTTAATAAGTTTTCTTTACAATAGTCTATAATGAACTACACATTATAATATGAATATATGTGTATACTTAATATAAATGAGTAGGTATGCATATTAAGTCTAAAAGTGCACATACATGCAATCACGTTACAATAAACAAAACGGTCCCGCAAAAAAGGACTTAGAAATAAACTGTCTTGAAATATATTCAAGACAATAATAATAATAATAATAATAATAATAATAATAATAATAATAATAATAATAATAATAATAATAATAATAATAATAATAATAATAATAATTGTCTTGAATATACAATATTTCAAGACAGTTTATATCTTCGTACATAATATGTACGTGTTGTTTTGCATGATAGTTTTGTTTGTTGTAGCTTAAGTGCATGTATGTATATTTACAGACATAGTATATATACCTATTTATTTATTTCAAATTTACATATATATTCATATCTATAATGTTTAGTTCATTCTTTGAACTAGCTGTAATTAATAATATCAGAGTGCTCTCCTGCCATCATAATAATAATAATAATAATAATAATAATAATAATAATAATAATACTTTATTTCCAACGTACATTGGGTATTCAAATATGGGTGTACTATTAAAATTTACAAGTAAAATCTTCCTTTAAGAGTAACTTCTTAAGATTATATTTAAAAGTATACACTGAACCAGCATTTTTTAGTTCTCTGGGAAGCTGATTATATAAATGAGGTCCACGAATGTTTATATCACTTGAGACAATATCAGTTTTAGACCTTCGTACTAATAAATCTTCCCCTTGACGGGTAGTTAACCCGGTAACTGAGCTTACTGTAGAAAAATTATACAAGCAATCAGGAAGATTGTTTCTTAGTATATTAAAAACAAAGGTACATATATCAAAAACATATTTATCTCTAATCTTTATCCATTCTAGATCTTTTAAAACAGGAGAGATGTGCTCGTATTTTCTTACATTGCCAACAGCCACTCGTGCTGCAAAGTTTTGTAACTTTTGTATTCTTTGTAATTGAGTCTTATTTGTACATCCCCAAACTTTGAGACAGTAATTAATTAAACTCATAGCTTAGGACTGGACAATTATTATACGAGTTGATGTTTCAAATGAGTCTTTTACCCTATTTAGATATATTAGAGTACCCATTACTTTTTTATAAATTTCATCTATATGCATTTCAAAATTCATGTAACGGTCAAAATAGACACCTAGGTTCTTTACCGAGTTCATTGGCTTAATGATATTACCGTTAAAATTTATATGAAGATTGTCATCAACTTCTGATAATAATTGTCTGGATCCGATAAGAATAGATTGGGTTTTAGTTTCATTAAGTAACAGACCATTTTTTAGAAAGTAACGTTTAGCCATATGCAAAATTTCTTCTGCTCTACGAATAATATTTTCTAAATCATTAATTTCTCCTTCAATTAAGATTTGAGTATCGTCAGCATATTGAATGACATAACAGTTAGGTAAATATTTTACTAGATCGTTTACATATATTAGAAAAAGTATAGGTCCTAGGATCGATCCCTGAGGGACCCCAAACAATACCTTCTTGCGACTTGAAACTACATCTTTTATTCTGACTGACTGGTAGCGGTTTTTTAAATAGTTCTCGAACCAGCTTGGGTCAATGTTCATTTTTTTGCATTTTTCTAATAAGATGGTATGGTGTACACTATCAAAAGCTTTAGAAAGATCGAGTAGTAGTAGCAATGATATTTTCTTATTATCTATATTTTTGTATATTTCATCTGATATTTTCAATAAGGCAGTTTCAGTTGATAATTTTGGCCTGAAACCGTGTTGACTTTTTGCAATAAGTTTATTTTTTTCAAGAAACTCACTTAACTGATTTGCAACAATCTTTTCAAGTATCTTTGATAAAATTGGTAGTAAAGAGATTGGTCTATAGTTAGAGACGTCGTCAGGATTTCCATTTTTAAAACCAGGAATTACATGGGGATTTTTCCATAAATCTGGGTAAATATTGGTAACTATGGAAGTATTGATTATTACCGTCAGATAATAAGCTATTACAAATAATGAATCTCTAATAAAACGAAAACAAATTCCATCTGATCCATATGCATTAGAGTCTTTCAGATTTTTTATTACTAAGATTACTGTATTACAATCTACTGTAGTAGGGTTAAAGGCATCATTACTTCTATTGAATGCACTATGTTCTTGAAGATTAACATTATTATTATTATTACTACCATCATCACTATTATCATTACCATTACTACCACCATCATTATTATTTACACCATTATCAACATTTCTATTATTATTACTACTACCATCATCATTATTATTACCACCATTACTATTATTGATTTCATTTATTATTTCTTTTTTTGTTTTTTCAAAGTTTTTTTTCCCCACTTCAGCGAAAAAATTATTGAACTCTTCTGCTTTAGCACTTACATCTACCTCATCGGGTATAATTGATATGTTACTACTTTTATTACAGTTATTGGAAAGCATGGTTTTAGCAATTATCCATGTATCAGAGATATTGCCTTTAGCGTTTTGAAATTCATTTTTGTAATACTGTTTCTTACTGTTACTTAATAATGATTTTACTTGTTTCACTATATTTTATTCTTAATTACTTTCTATAATATATAGAATGAATTGCAAATTCTATTAATATATGATTTATACATGACCAAATATAGATTGTAATGTTTAACAATTGTATTATCACTGGGAGTGCCCATGTGCACATGTTCCCATGTACAGCTATTTGATTAATAATAATAATAATAATAATAATAATAATAATAATAATAATAATAATAATAATAATAATAATAATAATAGCTGTAGAAGAGAGAGAGGGAAATCTGAGACTCCAAAAGTTTAGCCACAAATATGTCACAGCTTCAGGATAACATTTATTCCCTCGCCTGTGTGAACAAAGAACCATTACATGTGCTTGTTTCCACCAACAGACGAGGGGAGTTTTGTGAGATTTTCTTACAATAGTTAGTTGTTCTTATGAGATGCTAAGAGACACCTAGGTTTACTATGTGGTAGTCACCGTGGCTCAAGCGATAGCGTCTGCGACTCTGAGGCGTCAGGTCGATGGTTCGCGCCCCGTCACGGTCTGAGGTTAGCAAGGGCATGCATTCAGGGTAACGATTACATCTGTCAAAATAAGTCCTTCGCTAGAAGGCAACCGTCCTAGCGAGTCCGTGGCGTAAAACCGGAACAGCTTAGGTTTTCCATGTGTAAAACCGGTCATATTTGAGATTTATGAAATACATTTGCTACCTTGATCATTGACGATGCATATAGGTTTAATTATGAATAATTAGTTGTTCTCGTTAGATGCTACTGGGCACTCAAGTCGATTTTGTTTAACCCTCGGATGGGTTGAACGAGTCATGGAGGACCCATATGGCAGATATACTTGGATCAATAATAATAATAATAATAATAATAATAATAATAATAATAATAATAATAATAATAAAAATAGCTTGATTTGAGTCCCGTGAATACTCACTACATCTGAGATTTCACAAACAAAACAAACATTTATTTCTGGATAGACCCGTTCAGATTTAACTTAAATCTAGCAATGTTTATAACTACGTGTCAGGGATAGAATGAGCTCATTTCAGTAGAACACTCGGAGGTAGAATGTATGTTGGAAAATTTATTATTCTGTATGAGGAAATTTTAATTAAAGTTGAGGGGATTTTATTGATTAATTGATATATCAGCAATTCCCAAGCCCCCTTACAACATATTTGCATGTAATTCCTTCCCATAACTCATTTGACTATCTGGTTTTTAATCGCGCAAAGATACCTGAGCCGACACGACACCGACCCAGGCCCCAGGTGCGATCAAGAAAGAATCACCCCCTAACTCAGATCAACTGAAGAATCTCCTCCATTGGTAGATCTGGGGGGGGGGGAATTCTTCAGTTGATCCGAAATATCTTCCGATGTGATGTAACTAGCCTGTCACATGAGGGCGGTCTTTGCACAAACAAAATAGTTATTCTCAGTGACTTATCTTTATTCCCTTATCCAAGCTTTTTTTGTCCTATGGGGCGACCCACAACACGTTCACAGCTAATATTATCGAAGATGGCGGGTCAATCGTTTCTTAGTTGGTGTTGAGACATTGAGGGGGAAGGACGTGCCTGTGTTAGTTCGTGAGGCGCGGGAAAGATTTTTTATTTCTTAAACTGGACTAAATATATTTTGACAGTTTTTTCAAGCTATAAGCTTGATCATTAATGGAAGAAACGTTTGTGTTGCATTGGAGTTAATTAACATACATCGCCACGTGTTGAGCATAAGTGATCGCTTTTGTTTTGAATATTTTCAAGCAATAAGTTTTATCACAAATGGAATAAACGTTTTTGTTCTGCATTGAAGATAATTATCATACATCACCACGTGTTGAGCATAAGTGTCATTAACTGATAACTTTTCATAGGAAAAAGACCAGTAAGTATTTGAAATTGGTTGTTGTTCAAATTGAAAGTTAACTTGTCTTTATTTTAAAGGTAGTAATGCTATTGGTGTGTGTGATAACGTTTATAGATATTGATAACGTTTTCGTCGCAAGATTAATGACTTGGTTGCTCCATGGGGGTTGGTAACAGCAACTACCCCTTTCCCGCCATTTGTTGTGTAGTTAACGAGGAACAGAAAATAAATTTATTATCTGGAAAGGAAACGGAGAGAGAGAGATTCTGTTTCACGCGAAAATTCAGTATTTCGAAACTGGTGATGGAAGAAACTAGTTTGGTTTCATGATTCCAAAATGGTTCACATCCATACTGTTCATTATTTTTTAAACTTAATAGTCACTCAATATGGATTTGAACTAACCTTTTTTTTGTGTTTGCTAATTTATGCAGCACGTGATATATAATAAAATGTTTGTAGAGACTTAATAGTTTGACATTTCTGAAATATTTTTTTTCCATGAATAGAGGTTTGATTTCAATGTTGATCGCCGAAAATGCTATCACAGCTTGATCTCTTAAGTGTGGCATTTGAATCAATAAGAAATAATGTTGTGAATGGATTTAATCTATCTATACGAAACCATATTCTCCCTTAAAAGGGGTGGCTGAGTCAAAGCAAAATACCTTGACTCATTGCGGGAAGAAACGGGGAGTTGTAACGCTGCAGGTTTCCCCCCCCCCATAGATATGTAGGCCTATTCTCAACAACAGAAAAAGTGACCTGAACACTCCCTGTTGGTACACAGGATACCGGAACACTTGAGTTGTCACCCTTGGGTGCAATCCATACATCAAGGGGAACACGGCGGGAGTATTTTTACCCCGCTTCCTCATATCCTTTAGGCCTAGCGAAATTTGAGTGGCTTACGATAGTAAGGGAAATAAAGCCATATCGGTAATGGCCTATTGACCTATTACTGTTGCAAGAATTGAGACATGTGCATTTCTCTAATCTACAAGAAAAATATTGCCAAATAACCATAAATTATGCAAAAAAAAATTGCACGAGGTGGTTGAGTTGTACTTAACCTACGGGCCGTTCTTTGAACAAGGGCCCGTGCCAACACAAGGTTGGCTTTAACCTCAAACAACAACAACAACGAGTTGTACATTTGAAAAGAAGTTTATAATTAAAATATATATAGAATTAAAAATTAGTCTAAATTAATAATAAATTTCTGGAACCAAAGATAATAATGATATATATTAATAAATAACTGGCATTGGCTATTTATGTTTTGCTTAAATGATAATTCTCTTGAGTAATTTTTAGTTCTAAGATAAAACAACTGGAGAGAGAAAAATCCTCTAAGTTAGGACAGTTGCCCCAATCTAAGCTAAGCTAACCTTACCAAGTAATGAAATAATAATATTGTTCCCATTGAATTTCTCTTCAGTCGCTGTTTTTTAATTACATGATATATTTCAATTTAATGTAATCAAAGATGTATTTCCCACTTTTGTATGGGTGTTATCCTGAGAGACTGTTGGTTAGCAGCCTGTGTAGACAGACACAAGGGCCTTTTGACGTCGATCTCACGATTCTCCCTTTTTTTTTTTTTCCACCAAGATGAATTTCAAGCAATTTAATTTTTTTTCATATATTTTTGTGCATGAAACATGTTAGCAGTGAGTAGTTGTGTAAGTAATGAATATATAGGTTTACTATGTGATATATAGTAAACCATATCATCTGTATAATGCATTGGATCCATATTAAAATTACTAGGCCAATTACTTCATTTTCTGAAAACTTTTTTTTTTCATGCTTGCATACACTTATCTTAATTATTATTTTTTTTTTTAAATGGCATGCAGGTAAAGAATTCGTATAAGATTTGTAATAATTTTGGGAAGAGAAAGTACAGAGAAGGGGATTCCCATCCCCCTCGCTCCGCCCCGCTTAATCGACTATTACTACACGCAGGGGAACACGGAGGAAGTATTTTAGTCCCCCCCTTCCTCAGGTGTTAAAGAACGTATTAAATATTCATTACTTCACACCTTTTTAGTGCACTGAAGCCACTTTAAAATTACTAATTACTTCGTTTTATTAACATTATAATTGGATCTATTTTATAATTACTAATTACTTCATTTTCTTAACATTGTAATTGGATATGTTTTATAATTTATTAATTACGTGGATCTGTTTTATAATGATTAATTACTTAATTTTCTTTACATTATAATTGGATTTGTTTTATAATTACTAATTACTTCATTTTCTTAACATTGTAAAATTGGATCTATTTTATAATTACTAATTACTTCATTTTCTTAACATTTTAATTGGATCTGTTTTATAATTACTAATTACTTCATTTTCTTAAATTGTAATTGGATTAATTTTTCAATTACGAATTACTTCATTTTCTTAACATTATAATTGTATCAGTTTTATAATTAATAATTACTTCATTTTGTTAACATTGTAATTGGATTAATTTTTTAATTACAAATTACTTAATTTTCTTAACATTATAATTGGATCTGTTTTATAATTACTAATTAATTAATTTTCTTAACATTATAATTGGATTTGTTTTATAATTACTAATTACTTCATTTTCTTAACATTGTAATTGGATTTGTTTTATAATTTATTAATTACTTCATTTTCTTAACATTGTAATTGGATCTGTTTTATGATTACTAATTACTTATTTTTTTTAACATTGTAATTGGATCCGTTTTATATTTACTAATTACTTCATTTTCTTAACATTATAATTGGATTTGTTTTATAATTACTAATTACTTCGTTTTCTTAACATTGTAATTAGATCTGTTTTATAATTACTAATTACTTAATTTTTTTAACATTGTAATTGGATCCGTTTTATATTTACTAATTACTTCATTTTCTTAACATTATAATTGGATTTGTTTTTTAATTACTAATTACTTCAATTTTTTTTTTAAGAAAATACTGAGCAAAGTGTCTATACATGGTTGACATACTATGTAAAAGCAAAGACGTCACTAAAAATAGGCCTACATTCCCGCATACCAACTTGCATTTTAGTAGGCCCACACACCAGATGTTGAGGGCGTTAGTAGTCCAGTTATGAGGACATTTTTGGACATAAATTTCATTCCGTGTTAATTATCCTCGCTTATCTCTTCACCCATGTAGTAGGATGGCTCATGGCCCGAGTCCCCCGTTGCAATACTACAACTGAAAGGTCTTTTGGAATTAAATAGGACTGTCCAGGACAGTTCGATGTTAAGTCTTCCTTCAGTTATGGTTCTTTTTCTATGCCTGCATCAACACCGAATATTCTTGGATATTTGTTACACATCTTTTATTATCTCTTCACATCTAACCAGCCACAACGCTCCATCACTGTTCATCTTATTTTTGTTTTCTTCATGGCCAGGCCCGATGAGGGCAGATTCATTTCTTTATTTATTTATTTTTGGCCCGTCCTGGTTTCACAATCATAAAAAAAGGTCTACTTCTTGTCAGGGGGGATGGTGGTCTGCGGGATCGGAAGTGGGATTGAAAATGTGTTCTCGAAATATATTATTTATGAAATTATGAATGAAAAGTACTGTGAAGTTCATTATTTCATATTTGTGTATGTGTATTTTTTGACCAATATTTATCCAGTTTCACGAATGCAATTAAACAATTTTGTTAAGACTTGCTTTTCATGCCTCTGGTGTATCAGAGTTTGTCGTAAGACTTTTGGCTAGAGGTCAAAAGGGAACATTGAACACTCTCCAGTGTTTACTAGGATGAGGCCTATGTTAAAAGGGTCACGAAGATATATGGCTGGTCCCATGGGACTCGGCATCTGGCGTTCAAATACCTCAGGAGGGTGTGAGATATGAACAAGTCCTTTATTCCCAATATCACACACCAACACTTGTTCTAAATGTGAAGTACATGCCCGGGGGAGATACCCAATGGCAATAGGCAATTACCACCCACTCCTTTGCAATAGGCTCGTTGGAATAGCCCCTCCCCAAAATAGGCGGGAATCCACTTCGAACCTGGAGTTGATTTGCAGAACTGGATGTCAAGCCACGCCTTGCCCTTGGGGTATTTCAAGAACCACCCAAGGCAGACAGGGTTAGTTAGAACTTTGCCAGGGGCACGAATAGATCAGAGATTGTGTTAGTCATAGGGTGGGGGCATTGAGGCGTCGAAGATGTGTTGTACTCTAGAATAAATTAAGATAAAGGAATCACTGCTTGTCCATTCTTACCTTGTACCCGTCTGGTACTAATAATTATAACGTAGTAAGTAAAAGCATTACGTCGAGTTTATTATTGATTAGGCCTATTTGATTGGGTAAACAGCTGATGCTTAATCCATATACCAAAGCCATATTCCCCCTTATAAGAGGGGTGGCTGATTCAAAGAAAATACTTTGACTTTTGTGGGAAGTAAATACAGAGGAGATTTACAGTCCCCTCGCTCCGCCCCATTTAGTCGACCTTTACGACACGCAGAGGAAGTATTCTTACCCCCTCTCTCGGGTTAAAATAAATAGAAAACATAAGTCAATAGAACGAATGAGATCATGAAGGATTCACAAACTTGCCTTAAAAACTAAACTTAACTATAATATCTTGTTGTTGTTGTTGGACAGTGTGTAAATATGATATAATCAAACATTGTTTTGCTTATTCTTTCAGCCTGTCCTTCTCTATTGTTTATCATTCTTTTACTTCTGTCTTGTCCATAAGCTTCTCCTTATTCTTCGTTTCTCAATGTTTTCTTGGTGCCCGGGCCTGATGAGAGCAATTTTCTTGCCTGTCTCTGTGTCATACTCATAAAAAAAATATTGGATGAATGAATTCTGTACGTAATATATATAAAACCTCAGCAGGGTACATAAAAATAATAATTATAACGATAATACTAATACTGAAAATAATAATGATACTAGAGTAGAACATTAGTAATAAATTTTAGTGGTCTTTGGCCCAGTTATATCTTCACTTTGGCAGGTGTTAATTCCAATTTCCTGGGCCTAGCTCCATAAGGGTAGGGCCGGTCATGTGCTAAGTCTCACTTAATGGCTTTTGGGGTACCTTCTTCCCAAACGTTGACTTGAAATGGGTCACACTGCTATGGGAGATGCCCCTGTTACAATGCCCGTGTTCGTAATGGTTTCTCTGTCTCTGTTATTAAGATATTTAGATGAATGAAATAAAAATCAGATTTAAATTGTAATGTCGGAGGTTATTACATAGCAGCACTATTGTCCGAAATATAATTTAATTTAACTCTCTTGAAAAATAAATTCTTAATATAGAGGTCAATCTATTTTAAACAGAAATATCGTGGACACAGCATTAAACTTATTAGTTATAAACTTCAAACTGATGATTTTTTTTATAAGTTTCGTATATATATATATATATATATATATATATATATATATATATATATATATATATATATATATATATATATATAGCGTCTGCGATTCTGAAGCGGCAGGGGTTCGCGCCCCGTCACGGACTGAGGTTAGTAAGGGCATACACTCAGGGTAACGATTACATCTACCAAAACAAGTCCTTCGTAAGAAGGCAACCGTCCTAGCCCTTAGTAGAAAAGGGAGTTCGTGACGTAAAACCGAATCATATATATATATATATATATATATATATATATATATATATATATATATATATATCCACAAAAGGGTGTATATATATATATATATATATATATATATATATATATATATATATATATATATATATATATATATATATAATATATATATATATATATATATATATATATATATATATATATCCACAAAGGGGTGATATATATATATATATATATATATATATATATATATATATATATATATATATATATATATATATATATATATATATATATATAGTCGTAGTGATTTTAATCTCTTATATTACTATAAATACCAGAAGGGTGCAAGGTAAGAATGGACAAGCGGTGGTTTCTTTATCTTGATTTATTATAGAGTACAACATATTCGACGCCTCAATCCCCCCCCCCCACCCTATGATTATCAAAATCTATGATCTATTCGCGCCCCTGGTAAGATTCTGACTAACTAAGCTCTTTTTTTTTATTATTTATTCAGATAACTGTACATGGGGACATGTGCACATGGGCACTCCCAGTGATACTGCAGTTGATAAACATTACAACCTATTTAGTTATGTATTAAGGAAATATTAATAGAATTTGCAATTAATTTTAAATATCGTAGCAATTAATTAATAATAAAATATAGTGTAATAATTGAAGAGTAATGTTTGTAACAATATTTTCAGTATCCCTTGTTGAATGCTATAAATTACATTTCAGTTTTCAACAGTACT